>CM029483.1:27500-222500 GCA_017140395.1 Eucalyptus lansdowneana | reverse complement strand
CCGCATGTGGCACCCCTCGACGGCACTCGATCCGTTAGGGCCGCCACAGTTCGATTTCCATTTCACTTTCCCTAATAACATGTCACTCTGATATCATTTGAATTTTAGCGGGTCCATACAACCTGGGGGTTTACATCTTTTAGATCGGTCCCTTGCGCAATTCATATAACGGAAGCATATCCAACAACTCCCTTCTATATTCAGAAAACGATGCACACATACTAAACATTTATAGGTAAAACCCAAACACTTTTATTAACTTAAACCAGATGGACATCATTCATCGGTACATCAAAATGCCATAGTTTTCTATACTCGGCTATACTTCAAAAGATGACCTACATCTCCTCCAACAGTCGTATACTTAAAGTCCATCGATTAGTGTCGGCGTCCAAAAGTTCCTTCCTTTGTTATCCTCCTCCTTGCGGTCATATCTAACCACTCGATCCATCTACCGGTGGCAGTGGCAGCAGAGGTATCTTATCTAATTTGAAATGTTATTCCCCAAAAGGGGTGAGTACAACCACTCAGCAATAAAGATCCACCAAACTACTCATTGCGTCACACAGAACAATCAAGACATTATAAGAAAGCACGTATCATTCATGCATTCAAGCATAACTTACCTTGCAGCCATACATATGTCATCATACCATATGGGCATATACCATCATGCACTCATCATCAAGCATTCATGTATATATCACCATGCCATATGTGCGTATACCACCATGCAGTCATGCGCATCTCACCATGCCATCGTGCATATACCACCATGATTCATATCATCCATGCTATCAAGCATACATCACCATGAGATCCATTCATGCTTTCATGATCGCATTCTCAATATCAAATAGCATTAATTTACTTTCATAAGCAGATCATACATCATGCCATATGCATACACCCATACACATGATTCATTTTCAATTCTTATCTTTCAAAAGGATCTCATTAGTTTTTCTTTCCAAGGATCAATGTTTGCATCCCACAATTTATTGCTCGCATCCAGCCAGGCATCGCGAGGAACCTCCGGGCATGTATTCAAAATACAACCGGGCATCCAGCACCCCCACATTCCGGGCATTTTGCATCCCAACTAGCATCACGAGGAATCCCCCCGGGCACACACCTCCAGGGCTTTCGGGATTACCTACTGACATACCACCAGGCATTCCCCCTGGAATTACGTACCGTATACCACTGGGTATCTCGCATCCCAACTAGCATCACGAGGAATCTCCTCGAGCACACACCTCTAGGCTTCCGGGATTACGTACTGACATACCACTAGGCATTCCCCCTGGAATTACGTACCATATACCACCGGGCATCTCGCATCCCAACTAGCATCATGAGGAATCTCCCCGGGCAAACACCTCCAGGGCTTCCGGGATTACGTACCGACATACCACCAGGAATCCCCCCTTTGGAATTACGTACCGTATACCACCAGGCATCTCGAAACTCCCGAGGACCCTCCGGAATTACGCCACTAGGCCACCGGGCATCCGGCACCCCCACATTCCGGGCATCCTAACACTCCCAGGGCATTGTCAACTCACACCTCCGACAATCTCGTCATTCATCATAATTCATATTCACCAATTTATGTCTCACAATCAACATGGCACATGATGTAATGGCAACCAAGTCAATTTCGGCTTTTGATTCTATATGCAATGCCAAATATCATCACATGTGCAGCAAGATCTAATCACTTAAATCAATATAATTCATGGGGCTCATCCAAAACAGAAGTCATAAATTACAGCATTTGAAATTCGCTCAATCCAGCTTGCACAGTTTTAGAAAATATTTTATTTAAATGCTTATGAAATTCAAACATGTAATAGTTAAGACATAAAGGCAGACATTTCGTGAAGAACACTACACCAAAAGACCCTCATATCATGCGGTATAGACCGAGCATTACAACACCATTATCATAACCACTTAACTTGCACAGTTTTGGAAACATTTTCAGTTAAATAGGCAAATGCACTTAAAAAATTATGAAATCTGAATATGTTTCGGGCAAGACATAAAGAAAGATACTTCATGCAGAACACTTTGCCGAAATAATTTTATACAAAATGATATGGCCCACGCACTGAAACTGACTAAGTCCGAACGCGTCAGATTACACGGTTTTTGAAATATTTCCGATTAATACTCTAATGACCATAAAATTATTAAATTTGAATATGTGGTAGTCAAGACCCTAAAGTATATTTTTCATGCAGACATCGAAGTCAGATTCGTCCTAGATAATTAATTATGGACGGTTGAATCCCCTGTTCCTAGTACCGAACATTCCAGGTTTAGCCGTCTCCGAAAAATCGCGATTTCACCTACTTATCTCTCATCTTTTCCTCTGAATTTTTGATATTTTTTGCCTCAAGAGGTCTAATACAACTTTCATTAAGGGATCAAGGTGAGATTTTCATAGGAAAGTCACTTTATAGTCCACGAAGTCACTGGAGTTCAGTACAACATTTCCAGATCTAACGTCTTCAAAAGAAAAATTGTTTCACTAGGATATACTTGTTATTTTTACCTCAAATTTTAGTATGTTAGTCTTCAAGACGTTCTATACAACTTTTGTGAAGGGGTCTAAGTGAAATTCTCAGTAAAATGTTACATGCAACACACAAAATCACCGAGAGGTCAACAAAACAGCTTCAGATCTAACATTTTGGTTGAAGGAGGGTTTCACCCCGCAAAACTCATCTATTTTGCCTCAAATTTTATTATGTTATAATATAAGATGTTATCTACAACTTTCATGAAGAAGTCGAAGCCAAAATCCGACTTACACATCGCATGTAAGCCACTACAACATTCTGGGTCAGACTATTTACTCGAGAACAGTTTACTACTTCAAAACAACACTCTTAAAACTTCGGTTTTTCACACCCTAGACATCCGAAATTCATCACCATTCAGTAACACATTCTAGACACAACATGCAAGAGCAGATCAAAGGATCTAACTTGCCTCCAAACCGAGCAAACACGAGCACACGGCGACTGGACACGGCGTCGACGAGCAACGGAGGAGCGGCTTCTTCCTCGCGTGGCCTCCTCCTCCTCTCTCTCAGCTTCCCTTACTCTCTCGACAGCTTTCTCTCTCTCCCTCTCTTCAAAACCGGTCACTCCCCCTCTCTTTATTTCCTTTTATTCAATCATTTGAAATGATTAGGAGCTGCAGGTTGCCGCCCAAGGTGACCAATGGGTGTTGCCTCTTCCTTTGCCACTTGGCAAACACCAAAGGGGCATGTGGGGAGGCATGCAACCGTTCCCCCCCCCCTTTTTGGTCGACGGTAGCCCTTCATGGGCTTCATGGGCCGGCCAGCTTGGCCCATCTTAGGCCCATCCCTCTTGGGCCTAAGACCCAAGTTTAATTAACCTAAGATTAACCCTTTTAAAAGCTAATTAAATCCCTATTTAATTAAAGCACTAAATTGCAATTTAAGATAACTATATACTTGAAATTATAAATCCATAAGTTCCCATTTATCATACATATGGCCAAAGATAAAACTTCCTTTCCAAAATTCATCCATTAAAGACTTGGCCATACATCTCATTGCAATTCATGGATTAGAAGGCTACAAATTACAATATCGGTATTTCCATTGCCTATCCATAGGTCGTAATGCATCCAAAGGTTGCCATGAAATTTTTTGGGATGCCACACCGCATGTGAAATTAATTGAATGGGTCGGGGATGTGTCCTGGGAAGTCGCATTTCTCTCGACCACAGTGGGATGTGCGCGTTCTCAAGGTTCAAGGCATGACACGAGGAGCTCGAAGTGCGGGGCTCAGATTCGCGCTGAGTTCGGAGGCATCGGCTCAGTTCCGAGGATCAAGCTCCGAAGCCGATCGGCGGTGGCGACAGTGGCGGTGGCTTCCGATCGTTTCCTCATCGCTTTTTTTGGTGACTCCCCTGCGGCGGCAAAGCTCGATCCAGCTTACTCTGTTCATCATTTACCGTTCGGGGTTCTCGTTCGCTCCTCTGCGCTCGCAACGATGACTGGATGAAGACACCGTCGCCGTTCAGAGAGAGAGTCTGCTTCTAAGATCATCAGCTTGGCTTCGATTTCTGGAAAGAATGGAAGACTTTTTTTTTTGCCGGTGGACTCTCACACAAGAAGGATTCCAACAATTTCTCTCTAGATCGAATAATTTTCGAGGGTTTTTCCTCTCAGATCTCGGCAAGTCTCTCTAAGATCATCAATTCATTCACTATAGCAAGATTTTTTTTAATCATCTCTGTACCTCTCCCCTTTGAAGCTTTCTCTTGTTGGGTTTGATATTGTCAAGCATGTATTTCCCCTCGCCGATGGACAATGGAGGATTTTCCTCTTATCGATTCAACTGTTGAAGTTGCTGATTCGGCCATTAAAGCTGACGATTCAACCGTTGAAATTGCTGATTCGGCTATTGAAATGTCTGTTCGTCCATCAAAGTTGCGTATTCAATTAAGGTATCTAAAATCTTCTACAAAAGTTGGGAGGCGATTCTGGAAAATTGATACATAGCATTTTACTGTTATACATTGACTCGATTTGTCACGCTCTTGTGAACTTCAGCCGGTTGCCTTTTTTTTTTTTTTTATATATGATATTTTAGATGCATATTTTGAGGTGAAATCCTTGATGAAAGTTATGCATAACATTAATGTATACCGCATATAAAAATTTGAAATTTTTTGAACACCAATTGATAGAATCAATCGGTTGTAGAATGCCTGTGTTACATGCTGCCCTGTTCTATTATAGAATGACTAGTTCATGTTCTAGTATTCTTGGAAATTCATGTGTTAAGGTTTGAGAAGATTCCTCATGAAATTTGTTCCTCATATGCTAGTTTATCCGCCATAAAAATTCTAGGATGAGATAGCCATTGATTGTGCTTTTATTAAGCCCATATTGAATGCCCAGTTTCTGTGATGGATGATTTGGTTGATGGACGTGCATGTGTTCCTGAATCTTTTAGAATATTATGCATGCTAAATTTGATGATATTCCTTTTTGAGAATTGATGTATAACGTGCCTCATTTGAGGATCATTTACTATGTAGAAACCATACATCGAGTCGATATGTCGCAACTAAAATTGTCATGCATTTTGCCCCTAGTAACAAGTCACATATCAATGTTAATGAATTTGTGTGACCTTTTGCACATAGATTTAGGGTTAAATGTCTTAATCAAACTTGTTCTTCACATTTAGCCCTACGTCATGTTCAAATTTCATAATTTTCACGCATTGGTTAGGTGGCTTAACAAGACAGTTACCATGCATCATTTTCTGATTTGCTCATGATTGATTTGCATGCTTTAGCAATTGTTGCTTTTCGGCCATGAATTTGGCCTTACTTGAACCTGACACGTCTTAGAAAGTCTTAGTGCACGTCTTAATTTTTTCAGATGATGCTAATTTTGCATTATTTGCATGTCATTTGGCCTTTTTTTTTTTTTTTTTTTTTTTTGTCAAATTTGTCTAGAAATCTGTTTCTAGTGAAATTCGAAATGCATGTTTGCTTTTGTTGAGTCAATTTTTTGTTATTTTTGTATAGTTTTTCGATAAAGATTCTGAGGTCGGGTCCTTAGTGAAGTTTGTTCATCTTTTTTTCATGTTTATATTGTGGTAAAATTTCAGTTTTTTTTTTGAATTTTTAGACAATTGTTTACTAGGACAAATTGTTGTTGGTGTGCCATGATGTCTTGCTGTCCTGTTATGTTTCTGATGTGTTGTTATGTGTTCTTGAACTTTTATAAACTCATGTGTAACCCATCTTAGGAAACTCCATTCATGAAAGTTGTTCCTCATGGAGTGCTTGATGTTCTGTGCTTTTCTTAGAGCCAGTTATCCATGGGTTCTACCCCAATTGCTTTGATCTTATTTGCGATGTTTGTTTCTTTCTATTGTGTGTGCCTAGTTATAAATTTCTTAAGCTAGGGTTAGATTAGAACCCCAAATGTGGAGAAAGCGTGAAGACGGTAGAGGTCGATGTCCATTCCGACCATTATATGTACTATTCATTTTCCTAACATAGGTCTCGGGTTCCATTTGTTGTATAAAACCCGACGAGTTGCAAGTTTTTCTCTCTTTTTCCCCTTTTTTTATTATTATGTTTCTCTTTTATAATTTTTTAGGATTGCATGATAGATTTATTGCTTTTCTTTATTGTTTACTTACTATCTTGCAATTTCAGTTTCATTGATTGTTTTCTTTTCTTATTTTTTCTAGAAATATAATAGAATTAAAATGATCCAATCTCGCATGATCACTTGGTTTAGGACAAATGATCCAGAAAATATAAAAAGAAATGCATGGACATGTTAGGAAAACATAACATACTATTTAGGTACCGACAAGGTGCCAATAGAAATATTAGCGTAACCTAAGTCGCCGAACCTAGATATTTGGTTGCGTAGAAATCGAGGGAACTCTCCCAACCCTTGATTGGGTTTTCTAGCTGGCCCCCAAAATGTGGCTAGTGGCGACTCCTGTCTTATTTTTAAGTTGTCATAAAGAATTAGATTGCACAAAATTCGCTGTCACGCGGGGTACGAGCCTGGGAGAGCTCGTGATCTCGTGAGGGAACTCTCGTGATCAAACACTCCTAAACCCTACCTTTCCCCCTTGACACGAGGGCAGCGAGATCGGGTCGTGATAGAACGTTAACTCATCCTCTGAAGGATTTTTTGCAAACCCGAGTTTTCGGTGAAAAAATCAAAGTAAAGTTATTTTGGACCAGGAAAGTCAGAGAGCCGTTTTTGGTCACATCTTTGGCTGTCAAGTTGGATCAATTAACGAGGAAAAATCATGAGATGGACAAGGACACCTTGGCTGAATTGTTTGGGCTTCAATTGAATTGATTTGAAGAGGAATTGAATGAAATTGATGAGCTAATGTACACAATTCATAGCCAAAGGGAGCGGGGAGCAACATTTTGGACCTATTGGCAAGCTTGTTGGGGAAGCTTGAGGGAGGAAATTGGTTGAGCATGTGGGCTGACATGGTGGGGGCAAGTGATGTGTGAATGGGGATGAGTTTGAAGACTTTGGAGGCCAAATGGCGGCCCCTCTTCAATAGCCCACTCCTTCTTCCTCTTTGCTCTTCACTTTATCCATTGTTGAAGAGTTTAGAGAGCTTGAGAGAACCAGAAAACTAGAGGAGCCAGCCCCCTTGCCTGTCGACCCCCCTTGCTCACCGTCCGTTCTTCGCTCGCCCGTCGCGTGCTCAAAGTCGCGCCAGCCTCCCGCTCGCGTCCGCTCGCTCGCACCTACCTGTGCTTGTCGTCCCACGAGCTCAGCTCGTTGTTCAAAGCTCCCAAGCCGCTGTCCAGGTCGCCGGAGCAACCTCCGTCGCCCGCCTAGGCCGCTATTGCCTCTGCCAGCCCGTCCTTGTCGTTTCAACCGTTGGTTCCAGCTCTCTCCGTCCAGAGCAAAAACTGAAGGCCAGAAAGGGTGCTTAGTCTTCAAGGCCCATTTTCAAGCTCTTCCGGACCTTGTTTGGTGTCACTACAAGCTTGTTTGTCCCCCGCCTCCGCGTCGCTGTCGCCGCGAACTCATTGGAACGCTAAACCAATGAGTATACTCTGTAAACCTTGCTTATGAGGTTAATTATGATTAAGGGTTGGTTATTTTAGCTTAAGATAGATTAGTGCTAATCTAGAATGGTTAGATTAGCCTTAGAATGGATTAGTGTTAATTTAATTAGTGAGATTAGCACAATTGAGGATGGTTTAGTCCAATTGAGTGGAGTTTCTGCAGTTCTGATCTCTAGACTCTCGCCATTTGCCACTTTTGTAGATCGAAATGGGCTGCAAATCTGAGGTCAATTCTTGTTTGAGAAATGTTCTAGACATCTTCATCTACAACATATATTTTAATCAAGATTTTTAAAGATTTCAAAGTATGAGATTTCAGCTCTGTCATTTGCAAACGGAATCTCATACTGTGCTGGAATTTGTGACCTTTTATCAACTTTTAGGGTTCGAATTTCAAAATGGTTTCTTCATGAAAGTTGTTTTTCACATCTTCTAGTTTAACATAGTTAAATATTAGATCAAATAGACAAGTTTTGTGTCTCGAACCAAACTAATTTCGAAAAATAGACTTTCTAGAAACGGACCCAGTTTTTATACTGGATTGAGTGATTTACTGGGCTTAACTTAGAAGGTTCTAGGTGTAGGTGTCTGCATAAAAAAGTTTCGTTCATGTGTCCTTTACAACATATTCAAATTTAATATTTTTCCGAACTCATTTGATTAGATTTTTAGATTTAAACTTGGAGACCTGTGAGTGGGCCGTTTTTGCCGGTTAGGGCCGGTAGTAGTTTGTGATTGTTTATGATGCTTTGCTTGCTAGAAATTCCATATTTGGTGACGTGGTTGACCTGTGATATGCATAGAAGTTATGCGTGATGATGCGCGAATGGTTTTGCTATGATAATGGTTTATGGTCATGGCAAAGGATGTCCATTGAAAGGAGATATGTGTTATTGATTGCTTAATTGTGCAATTGGTTGATAATTAATACAATTGAGTGCAATTGAGTGGTGAGTGTGAAATTTAAGCATTATTCCAAAATTATGAAATTTTGGAGGCAATACTTGGCTATGCCAGAAGACCGCCGAATATCGAGTAGGCCATGCCCATTGGGCCGTGATTAACCGCCGAACTTCGAGTAGGCCGTGCCCATTGGGCAATGATTAACCTGGCTACACTAGAAAACCGCCAAACATCAAGTAGGCCATGCCCATTGGGTCGTGATTAAAATACGACGACTGGCTATGCCAGAAGACAGCCGAGCATCGAGTTGGCCGTGTCCTTTGGGCCATGATTAAAATTGGAATGCGTGTTTGATTGAGATTGTGGAAGACATTCCAATTGATGTGTGCAATTATTATATGCATATGTGATGTGAATTGTACTGACATGTAGGAGGGAACTGAGGTGAGGTAAGTCTTTTATGGTTTCGTGGATAGGCTGCCTTAGGCGTATTTCCTTTCTAATAAGGGTTTAAGGGGTGAACTTGCTGAGACATTATCTCACCCCATTGTGGGCTTAGCTTTTCAAGTCCTTAGATCAACTGACCCTCCTAATGGGGTTGTGAAGGACCCGAAGCCCCTGGAGCTTGTGAAGGTGGAGTCTGAAGGATCGGTGAATGTGCCCGACTAGTAGGTTGTAGGACAACTTCTTTTGGGAGCCGATCTTTTTGTAGACTTTTGTACCTAAACCCATTTGTTTATAAAAGTGTTTTAGTTGTGAAATCAGTTATCTTGCTTTTCTATCCCAATTGAGTTTTGTCTAGGGATTATTTATTCGCTTCCGCATGTTCAATTAAATGATGGGTCGGCAACGCGTCCTGGGACGTTGCAAATTTTATTGACCACCAAGGGATAGGCACACTCTTGAGGTTTGGGGCGTGACATTCAGCCCCCTTCCTTTTGATCCTTCTTCTTCATTTCTCTTCCACCGTCCAACACCGGAAACCCCTTCTTCCCTTTTATTTTTGCTGCTATTGCCCAAGCCACCAACATCACCCCTACGTCCATCACCCACCGTCCAACTCCAACCTCCATCTAACTCCTCACATCACCACATGACCCCCAGTGTTGGGACTCTAGCAGCCCGTGTCCAGCCCCGCAACTCCAACATCACCTCGTCTCGGCCACGGCAGCACCCGCGACCAACCGCCTCCACCGATTAGCAACCACTAGCAGCCGAGTGCCCCACCTTGGCTGAGCACTTGAGGGGCCGTAACAGCCGCCGTTGAACCTACATGCAAGCCGCGGTTGTCTCAAGTTCTCGTTGCCATCGCCGTGAGCCTGCCACCGTCTTAATCCCGTGAGTTAACTCCCTAATTCTTGATTATGCCGTTAATTGCGCTTAGGGGGTCTTTAGATTAATGATAATCATGGTTAGATTAGTGCTAAGATGGATTAGTGTTAATCAACCTAGGTTAGGTTAGTTAACCATGGTTAGGTTAATTAATCATGGTTACGTTAATTAAATTGGATTAGCTTAATTAATCATGATTTACTTAATTAATCGTAATTAGCATAATTAGTGACGGATTAGCCGTTTCGTAGAATTTACGCTCATTTTCTTGGATGGAATTACGTGTGTTTTTGATGGCTTATATGTGCTATGATGTGGAATAGATTGCTTGATGGTAGTTATTGATTTTTAGTATAAAACTCGGTTTTATGGGCTTTTAAATAGAAAAATGCTAGGTGTCGGTTTTGAACACCAATTTTTATGTACTATATAAAACGGTGGAGTTTTAAAATAGGAGTGTACCAAGTTTGACGGTTCACTTTTAAATACGTGACCACGCACGATTATTTTACCAGTATTTTTAATAAGAAGAAAAATTGGCCAAGTCCATTATTTGAAAACAAGGCATTTGAGCGCAAAGCGTGGTGTTCTTGGCTAAATATGTGCTTGTATGGTCACTAAGTGAACTCGTCCTGATGTGTTTACGCGAGACGATGCCTAATTAAGTTCGGATGCCCCCACGTCAACGGGATGCCGAGTCGTGGTGGAGGCCAAGCCGATAATGCCGTCTAGGCAGGGAGTGCTAGACATTGCTATGCCCGATGGGGCGGGATGAGGCTCGGTTACGCCGGATGACCGTCGACTTTTGAATTGGCTGTGGCCGATGGGTTGTAATAATCGGAACATGCCTGAATGGTTGTGATACTTTGCACCTGATTATGGGGCAAAATTGTTAGGGATGATATGTGACGTGTCATAACGGTTTTACCTTATAATCGGGACCCATGTGAATGTTTGAAGGGTGTGAATTATGTATTCTGGCTATTAATTACGCTTGTTGTATTTATAATGGCATATGTGATGTGCTAATATGCAAGGATGTGTTGAGGCGAGGTGAGTTTTGTGTGGTGCGTGTTTAGGACTGCCTTCAAGACGAATTTGCGTCCTAATTGCGGTTTAGGCTGTTGACTCGCTGAGATTTATCTCACCCCGTCATGGTTAAACATTTTCAGGGCCGTGGCGTGGAGATTTGCTGAGTGTGGATGTGATGGGTGCGAGATGCGACACTTTTAGCTGGCCTTACCGTTCGTCAAGTAGGTTAACCCTAATCCTTGAAGATTTTTGAGAGGGTCGATAGGAAGTGGTCATAGAAAGGCTGGTAATTATTAAACTTCCTAAGGGTAATAGTGGATAAATAAATAAGTTGTTTTTGGCAACTTTTGTTGTGCTTTACTATCCCGATTGTTTGTTTATTGACCGGGGATTTATTTAATTCGCTTCCACATGCGTTTAATCGAAAGATAAAAAGAATGGGTCGGCGACGCACCTTGGGACATCGCATTTTTAATTGATTGTCGAGAGATGTGTGTGTACCTAGGGTTCGAGGTGTGACACATGGTGTGGTTGAGGATTTCCAAAACCTCTTACTCCTCAAGGATTGACTGAACTTTTCGGTATCAAATATCATAATTGTTGCCGTTTAGCTTCTCACTTTTATTGAGGTCAGCCACAATGGTCTTGCATGCTGAAGCTATAATTAATTGTTGTAACATATTGACATAATAAATGCATAATCAATACTAGCAAATTTTCAGAGTAACGCACATATTTAATTTGCAGCAAAGACGAATTAAACTAATGATAATTCAACAAAAGACACAAAAATGAAAGTTCACTATGTTCCCAATCAGCTTCTATGTACGAATGTTATACTATTTTTAACTAGTTTAATTTGCGCAAATTTTAAGTTCTAGGTGAAAACTCCTTCAAATTCTACCAACCTACGAACTCTCACTAGAAAAGTAATTACATAACCTCCTGTAATTTTCACATTTTTCTATTAACACA
This sequence comes from Eucalyptus lansdowneana, assembly GCA_017140395.1. Taxonomy (NCBI): domain Eukaryota; kingdom Viridiplantae; phylum Streptophyta; class Magnoliopsida; order Myrtales; family Myrtaceae; genus Eucalyptus; species Eucalyptus lansdowneana. Next base: position 210,629 of record CM029483.1, on the reverse strand, counting down.
AAAAGCATAGCATGATATGAACCAACGTAAAAAAACAATCATGCAGCAACTATAATCGAAACCGTAATTCGACACATAATGAAAAAATCAAGGATTTCCAACCATTGTTTGAGTTTGCTTGGAACTAGGAAACTGCGAGGATAGAAAACTATATATATGCTATCATCGAACCAAGCTCTACACTATATATATGTGATCATTTTCATGTAGGTTAGCTTCTATATTTCTAAAACCATAAGAAAATACGAGTTAAAAGGAATACACAATGCATTTATACCCCAAAAATATGCGTACTTAGGGTTCCGTACACATTTTCATACCTTTAAAAGCCTCAAACATGTAAAATAACTATATCACAATGTAAAGCACATCCATACGAATCAAATGTCACCGACTACACACCGATCGGACCTCTCACATGCCTATACACACTGCCTGTGTGTGCGGTGCATGTGACGCACTTGCCAATGAGCCAATTCAGCTCTTAGCCGGTCCAACTGGTCGAGTCGGGTCACCAGACAACCAACTGTCGTAAGTAGGGTGACATAATCGATCCGATGGCTAATGCCATTGATGACGTTAGCATACGTGGGTTTGACAACGTGTTCATGGTTCTCACACGCCATGACTTCTGGCCACGAGTATTATCACGCCCCGATTCTCGGGCACACACCCATCCCTCACTTGGTCGATTAAATAGTGACGTCCGGGACACATCGCCAACCCATTAAATTTTAATACGCATGCGAAAGCATATAAATAATCCCTAGACAATAAAACAATGGGATAGGGAAGTAGGACTAAAAATCTCGAACCTGAAAAACCATCACACTTATATACATTGCAAACCATAATGCAAATATATACAAAGTGACCTACCAAGTCCGATTCTACTCAAACTTGTTCAGTACACAAGTCTTGCAAACAGGGGTGGGGTTTCAATCCTCCCCTGGATCCTCCTTTGGGTCCTCCTCTGGGTCCTCCTCCTCCTTAACGATCTCTCCTTCTTCCTCGCTCTAGCTAGAGCCCACGGCTCAGTACATTGGAGACTTAGAATCGCCCTCGAGCTTGAGATCCTTCACATCCACCACTGATCCACCCTTAGGATTTGCTGTACCTTTCTCGAACGAAACCTCCAAAACGTATAGAGATACATCAGATTCCAGTATAGGGCCCACCTTTGGTCCATCATTGTAATGGCGATACCACAACCGATATTTATAGGGCACCTTTTGGGGTTCACCCACATCAACCCAAATGGTGGACTTCACCAATACATACTCAAATCCTTCGGGGTGATGGTGTATCGGAATGTGATAACCTATTTTTGTTATTTCCTCCAGTATACCAAAATGTTCGGGAGGAGCTGGAGGTGCTACCATCTATGGACCTGAAATGTTGTCCCACAACGGGGTGAGACTATGTCTCAACAAATTCCACTCCCTAAGACCTGACTAGGAAGCAAATACACCCTAAGGGTTGCACAAGCACAACCATGAGGTAGATGACTTACCTTGGCCTCAATTCCTTCCTCTTAGACTATATAATTCAAACAATTATTCAATCATCAATTCACAATTCACTTTACCCAACCAAATCGAATCATCGGTCAATCGACTCAGTCGATTACATGTCATTGAGACCATCACACGGTCATTTCGATTATTTATTCTCAACTCTTAGTCACGGCCTGACAGGCACAACCTACTAAATTTTTAGCGATGAATCATGGCCTAACGAGCACGACCCAGATTAAGTGGTAATCACGACCTCATAGGCATAATCTAGATTTAATGGTAAGCATAGCCTCACTGGCATAATTTAGGTTAAGTGGTCATCATGGCTCCACTGACATGATATAGATTTAGTGGTAATCACGACCCCATTGGCATAATTTAGGTTCAGTGGTCATCACGGCCCCACTGGCATAATTTGGGTTAAGTGGTCATCGCGGTTCCACTGGCATAACTATCCTTCGGCGATCTTCTTGATCTAACTCACGGTCTCACACGACAATTTTCCAGTCAATTACCAAAGTTGTCCATTTTTGGAATAATGACCCACAATCATTACTCACACTCAAATTGCACAATCTGGGTACTCAATTAAATAAACAGAAAGCACAACTATAATTAGCATGAAATTCCAGTCACCGTCTATCCCGATTTAATTTCTAGAAAATAAATAAATAATTAATTAAATACAAAAATTAATTATTAAATGCAGAAAATGCATACTTAGGCCCGTAATGGTTAATTATATGCCGGAATGGGCTCGGAAAATTTCCGAGACTCATTAAATAAATACTAAAGTCTATTTACTCGCTAATTGCACTAATTATCCACCTAACATGCATATGCAATTAATTAAATTCACTAATCAAATCTAACTAACCACCTAATCCATGCTTAACTTAAACTAATAATCCCTTAATCGTCATTAACCTACTCAGCGAGGGTTATTGAGTTAAACTCACTTGTTCAACAATCCAGCCGGTGCAAATTGATGGGAATACGACGGGGCTCACTTCTCTCCAAGGCGAGCCTAACTTTCGGGGCCGGGAAACAGGCCAAAACGGGCCTCAAGCACTGCTAGAAATCTGTTTGCTCTGATCGGGGCTGGAAACGACGGAAACAAGCTCGGTTTGAGGCGACAACAGGTTGAGGAAGGTTGAGGGGACCAAACCGGATTCAAATGGGCTTGTTCAACGATGGAACGACGGAGCATGGGCTTCGGTTGGGCTCAGGAAACCTCCTGGTTCATGGTGGAAATGGGATAGCAGCCTGAGATGGCAGAGGTGTGTGTCGCAAGGCGGAGGGCACGCGTGCGGGTGACGGGGCGCGTGGATGGCGGACGGCGTTCCGGCGTGGCATGCGACGGCGACGAGGGCTTCATGGCTGGTCTTCTGGGTTGCTTGGTGTCGAGTAGCAAGGCAGGGGGATGGGAAGGTCGGTCAATAGCAGATGGGAAGAAGGGGGAACAAGATTTGCTAAGGAGGGGGCCACCAAGCTTGTTCTTATTGCTTTGTTCCCTCAACTTGATCCCCATCCATAGCTATCTTCCATCAGCAATTTCCAGACCCATTTGCCCCCATCTAGAAGCTTGAATTGGTCCATAAGTCATAGTGGTGGGGGGCATACGAATTTGACAAGAATTCCTCTCCAACTAGACACTCATTCTTGCTTAAATCAAAACCAATTTATCCAGTTTGTATTTTTCCTCACCAATTGATCCCACTTGCTTCCCAATTTTGCGATAAAAAACGATCCCCGACATTTTCTGGACAAAAACGACCCTACCTCGACTTTTTCCCAAAAAGTCTTAGTTTGCAGAAAAATCTTATGAGACTGAGTCAATGCTCCTACAATTAATTGTGACGTGATATAACTTTTAATTTCTGAAATCGGACTCAATTTCACTGTTAACTTCATTTCGGTGCGATTTTAGCGTGATCTAGGCTATTGGGTAGCTTTCAGAAATTTTGAGTGAAGATGACCCGTGATCGATTTTCTTTGAGCCACAATGAACCCACTCGACACATTGACAACTCTCGGTTGTCGTGAAAATCTCAGGGATTCAAATACGAACACAGAATACCAAAACGATAGAAAAATATGATTGAAATTCTCGATGGGGCTGTAAATTTATCTAGCTCTGGGATTGGGGCAGTTTTGATCTCTCCAGCTGGCCAACATTACCCCATAGCTGCAAAATTGATATTCCCTTGCATTAATAATATCTCAGAATATGAAGCGTGCATCATCGGCTTGCAATTAGCCATTGACATGAATGTCAAGAATTTACAGGTATATGGCAATTCTGCACTTATTATTCTGCAAACAGAAGGTCGCTGGCGGACATGCAATCCTAAGCTGATCCCATATCATGAATTCCTTGAAGAATTAACAAAGGAATTCGAAGAAATATCATTTGAATATTTGCCAAGGTCCCAAAATCAATTTGCTGACGCATTGGCCACTTTGTCATCAATGTTGCATGTAATGGAGGGATTGGATATTGAGCCATTAAAGATCGAGATTCTTAAACACCCAGCTTACTCTATGTCAGTTGAAGGCAAGCTAGACGAAAAGCCATGGTACCACGACATCTTGATTACCTCCAACTGGGAGATATTCCTCAAGGGTGTGAGATAGCTGACAAGAAATATCTCAAGAAGTTAGCGTTGAAATTCTTTGTTTCTGGCGGTGTGCTCTACAAAAGATCATTTGATTCAGTCCCATTGAAATGTGTCGATGCTAGAGAAGCCAACCAGCTAATGAAAGAAATACATGAAGGAGAGTGTGGACCACACATGAATGGCCACCTTTTAGCAAAAAAGATCATGAGGCTCGGATATTTCTAGTTAAGCATGGAAACCGATTGTATCAAACATGTTTGCTACTGTCGTCGGTGTCAGATTTATGGAGACAATGTCAATGCCCCACCTAACGAATTGCACTTGATGTCTTAGTCGTGGCTATTTTCCATGTGGGGAATCGATATAATCGGGCCAATTAACCGCAAAGCTTCTAATGGGCATCGCTTCATTTTGGTAGCTATTGACTATTTCACGAAATGGATTGAAGCGAGTTCATATGTCAACATCACCACGAAAAACGTAGCCAAATTCATTCATTGTGACATCATTGCCCATGATGGTGTACCAGAAGCCATTGTTATTGATAATGGCTCGAATCTGTATAACAAGATTGTGGACGGGTTGCTTCATGAATTCCAAATTTGCCATTTGAACTCGTCACCTTATCGCCTGCAAATGAATGGAGCAGTGGAGGCAGCTAACAAAAACATAAAGAAGATCCTATCTAAGACGGTGGACAATTATCGTGGTTGGCATGAACGATTGCCATATGCGTTGTTGGCATATCGAACCTCAATATGTACTTCGACGGGGGCAACGCCTTACTCACTTGTATATGGTATGGAGGCAGCCTTACCGGTAGAGGTGGAAATTCCCTTGTTGAGGATTCTCTCACAGATTAAACTCTCGGAAGCTGAGTGGATGCAGTAGAGATACGAACAACTGAATATGATTGATGAGAAGAGACTTAGTGCACTATGCCATGGTGAATGCTACTAGAAGTGAGTTGCGAAGTCCTTTAATCGCAAAGTTCGACTGAGACTTTTCCAAGTGGATGAGCTTGTGTTGATGAAGGTATTGCCTATCATATTGGACCCATGCGGAAAATTCACTCCAAATTATGAAGGCCCTTATGTCATTAAGAAGATACTACTCGGTGGGGCTTTAATTCTGGTAGAAATGGACGACCGTGAGCTGCCAAAGCCTGTAAATGCTGATGCAGTCAAGAAATACTTTCCATGAATGAAATCAAGGCTGTAGAGCCATTTCTTGTACGACCTGAGTCACTTAACACTTGCATCATGCATTTCATGCATACATTCTATACATGCATATGTATTCATGTTATGTGTATCTAGTTTCTTTGGTGGAAAGATAGTAAAACGAAGAAAATTGAAATGACAAAACAAAATGGCGATGGTCCACATTCGAGATATTCCCAGGAGTTGTCGAACACAAACTCAGGAGATGGGTAATTTGGTATCGTTTCTGATGTACCCTCTCTAATCTCTTTTGTTGACGCAGTTTCCTTATTTGGCAGGAATGTCAATATTCGAAGAATAAAACCGAGAAGTTTATTTGAGCAAGATATCTCTCTACCAAGCAAGCATGTGGGGCGTAATGCATGTCGAATTCACCTAACTTGGTGTAAAAGATGTGTCATTCTAGAGCCAGTTCAATTATATAAAAAAGAAGCGCTCCATGGACACTACTAGCGCTTCGGCCTAGTGGTATGGGGAATGAATGAACGGGTCCGAGAGGTATGGTGTTCGATCCTTGGAAATGGCAACGAGGTTGCCATAGAAAAAAAGAATAAAAAAATTTGCATCTTTCACTTTTGCAAAAAGAGGAGAGTGCTTGAACTATTGAGACAAAAGATCTTAGACTCTCTTCAAGCCGTAAAGCAATAGGTTCATTCCACCGTTTGCCACCGAATTATGAAATTGATGGAGGGATCACCTAACTGCCAAGGCCACAGGTAAGTACCCTTCTTCTCAAAATCAAATGGAAAGAAAATGGAGAATTTCCATCGTAAAAAAGAACCTTTAGTGTTTTTCTAGAAACAAGCACAAAAAATGGAAGTTGAAGAAACATGTTTTCCACAAAGTTTGCAAAAATCTTCTTTATCTTTAAATTGTTCATCCACTCGATGGATCACTCATTTTGAATCAAAATTCTCTATGGAGATTAATCCACCTAGATGATCTCAACAAAAATGAAAGGTGATGTTACTTATGCCAAGTGAGAAACACTTAGGATAAAGAAAGGCAACACATTTCCAAACGTGTCCTTTAAGGACTCTAGGATTCAAGTGAGAAAGACACCCGTGTCGTTTAAGGTCAATGAATTCATTCGCAAGCGGTACACAGATCAATATGATAAGAGGCATCTCTTTCCTCTATCATACACACTACAGGTGACAATAGTTAGCCCATTTGAGCCTTTTAATATGGAGAATTTTCTATAAAATACCCTTGTCAAGAATCACCCCACAAAGGGGCAATTATGGAGGTCTGGGTTGACATTATTCGGAGAGGAAAGATGAGAAAGGCTTCCTTACGTTCACTTGCATAAATCCTTTTGTGGTAACTTTAGGTGAGTTCTTATGGAAGCTCAAAGCATCCCAAAGTGAAGAAGAGCACTCTTTTCTCTACCCAAACACCGATACCCTTTGCTTAAACCAAGTTGAGCCTAATCGTTCATTTCTAAAACCCAAGTGGTGATTATCTCCCCACATTGGGGGCAGGGCATATGATTTACCAATGCAATTGGTGTTTACATGAGAATACGAAAAGCATCTCGAAAGTCCTAAGAGCTCAAAATGTCCAAAAGAGCAAAAATCAAATGAAAATTAAAGGGCATTAAAAAGTAGTGTGCCTGGTAAAAGCAAGGCCAATGCCTAGGGAAAAGAAATGCTTGCATTAAAAAGAAAATCATTGCAAATGCAAAAGTCATTATGTTAAGATGATTAGTCAAAGGACTTTCGAGACATTTTGAATTTTAAAAGCCTAGTGCTTTAAAAAAATGGATGATATGGTAATGATGCCATGATAATCACCAACTCTCAAACTCCTATTCGAAAAGGTGTTGAGCCTTTTGAGCCTTTCATCAAACCAACATTACAACCTATTCCCGAAGTCTCTTCAGATTGGGATAATTCGAGTCGAAATTAGGATTTTCTAAAGAAGATGCCGCTCGAAGAAGTGAGAGCAAGGTTGTCTTTTCTCATCTTAAGGTTTCTTAACTTGTAAACCTGGCAAAGATGTTGATCGGTGATTAATTCATTTCATAGCCAATGATGTTTATCCATTGCTAAAACCAGGACCAAACCTGCACTACGGTCCTTCTAAAAGACCTTTTAGATTGGTCAATGTGTACTTATTGCGAATGATTCAAAGCCTTGCACACTGGAAGAGTGAGATTGAGTAATCAATTTATTTCCCACGTGAATAGATGGGATCAAACAGCCATTTTCTTGAGAATATCCGAAAAGCCCTTTCTGACTAGGGGTCTTTGCTTGGCGTACTTAACAAGCCTTTCTCATAAGTCAAGGCATTTCGACAAGGACTTATCTCCCAAGATAATTCGACGATTAAAGATATCATCCGAGTGTGATGACAGCTTTGTGATTTTGTCAAGTGGTCAGAATTAGTTTGATTTGTTTATAAATCATTGCCTTCTCATTATTGATACACTTCTAATATTGTTTCTGATGACATGTGTTGAAATTGATCTCATCTAGTATACGTTCGTTACTAGAATACTTGTTGTAACGAATTCTATTTGATGTGCAGTACCCATTTCATAATATTCTTGAATGACAAGTTCCTCTAGTGAAACCACGCAATTTCAAAGGATTTATGGGTTAGCCTTCAACCATGCACTTTCGAGAGTTTTTGGTTATCCTTAAACCATGCCATTTCAAAGGGTTCATGGGATAACATTAAACCATGCACTTTCAAGAGGTTGTTGGTTATCCATAAACCACGCAATTCCAAAGGGTTCATGGGTCAGTCTTAAACTATATATTTTCAAGAGGTTATTAGTCATCCTCAAACCATACAATTTACACGGTTAGTGGGACTGCCCTAAACCACACAGTTAGTGGGACCGCCTTAAACCACAAGGTTTGTGGGACTGCCTTAAACCACACAGTTAGTAGGAATGCCTTAAACCACAAGGTTTGTGGGACTACCTTAAATCACATGGTTAGTAGGACTGCCTTAAACCACAAGGGACGTGGGACTACCTCAAACCACAAGGTTTGTGGGACTGCCTTCAACCACATGATTAGTGGGACTGCCTTAAACCACAAGGTTCGTGGAACTGCCTTAAACCATTTTCATTTTGCAATTGTTAAAAAATAAAAAATAAAAAATTAATTAAATAAAAATTAGGTGTCACCTTATCTTTGAAAGAAATCTCTTTGAGCTCCCTTTCAAAGAGGGGCAAAATGTCGACACCTAAATTTTTGCCCATAAAAATCATTTCCGAAAATGGGAAATTTGTTTTTCCACAAAAATATTTCATGTCAAATTCTCGCATATAGATTACGTAGGTGTTTAGTATAGTTTTTCTAATGGAAAATGTTTTTCCTAAAAAAAAAAAGAAAAAAGAAAAAAATTAATTAAATTAAAAAAAAAAGAAGAAAAAAAAGAAAAAAAAAAAAGAGAAGCAAGATGGGGCCAATGATCTAAATGTGACTAGCCAAGCCTACGTTGTCAAATTGTAATTAAAACGGCAAGTTGTGGCAAAAATGCAATTTTCAAAAGTTGAGGGACCAATTAGAAATTTTTGTAAAATCTCACACGAGCCCTTAAATCATCATCTTGGTCCTCAATTAAGTTGAAATTGAACTTGGGCCAGGTCGAATCAATCAAATTGGGCCAAAAGGACCAAATTCGCATTGAATTGAGTATTTTCGGATAAGAAAATTGCCAACTTTGAGAGACTTTCTTGTAAAATTGGGTGGACAAAATTGCAAAATCTAGTCGATATCTTAAACTACTATATATGAGCTTGCTAATTGATCAAAAATCGCAGCCAAATTCATGGATTAAAGCATCCAAACCAGCTGACAAATCCCATTCCACAAGTTGGTCTGAATTTGGAGTTGCTGAGTAAGCAACTTTGTGGCCCCACCATATCCTCCTCAGCTGCCCAAACAGCCTGATCTTTACATGTGATGGAAGACCATAATTAGTAGTGCAAGTGGACAAAAATTTGTCAGGGATAAGCTACTGAAAGCATGGGAAAGTCATAGCAAAATCGGCACACTCAACATCTGCAAAATTTGAAAATTTTGACTAAGTCAGAAAGTGGGTGGACTGCTTAGTTGGTAGGCTTGGCAGGTGATGTGGACATCGAGTCATATCGAGGTGGAGGTGCTAAGGACCCATTGTCTATTCCTACTGGTTCGATCACTTGAGGGCGGGCCAAGTAATTTAGGCAAGCTGTTGGTGTCATGGTCCGTGATCTTTGGCATGGAGATGACCTTGGATCAGATTTTGAAGAATCTTGGAAATCTTGGCGCAATTTGATTATCTGGTCACCAAATATTTGACCAAGTCAAATAGGAATATTCTTCTTGTTTATGAATATTCTAGAATAGGAATATTCTAGAATATGACGCATTAGATTTTTAGGGTTTGTGTGGCTGCTAGAAGGCCTATATATTAAGGACTGACTGAATTTCTTTGTGATAGATAGATATATTTTATTTTTGAGGAAAAAGTTGAGGGATTCTCTTATACTGTTCTTTTGAGGACTTGACCTAATCAAGATTTCCTTGTGACAGTTAATTTGACTTATCGAGCGAGATAGCAAATTCTTTTGCTCGTGGCGTTTATAACATTGGTTGGTTGACACGCATTCGTCAACAGGTCACGTTCATACCGAGGTTGCCAATCACAGGTTTGATTGAAGGTCGAGATTTGCAATTCACACCATCTGGGCCTTCGTAAAACAATCATTTCACAACGATTCACTTCAGCATGAGGGCAAAAAGCTGGTCAAGAGATTGCTTAATGCAGTAGATAGGATCTATGAAGCATGCTCGTTTGAGGGAAAAGAGGCAGAAGACAAGAAACACGAGGAGGAGCTCGCGATCGTGCCCAAAAAAACCCCTCAGAATCAACTCCAAAAAAACAAGAACCCATAAATTCCAGATCAACCTTTAGAGAGAAAAGTGAGATTTTCACAAACTTGCAGCCAAAATTTTCCAAAACCTTCAACTAGAGATTGAAACTACACTCAAATATCTTTCTAACCATAGGTCACACGTCCAAAATGGAGATTGGGAAGACCTCCTAAAGCCCCCCGAAAAGATACCCTCTTGGCGGGCCAAGGGAGTCCTAAGATTTTTGTAAGTGTTGAGCCCGGTTGGTCACGAGCAAGAAAAAGTGAGTAATTTTGAGAAAATGGAGAGATAAATGAGGAAAGCCATGAGTTACAACCCAAACTATAATACATATGGTTTGGGTTGGTTTTAAGTTGGTCAATAAAAGAGGTTCGAAAGCCTAATTTTGGAGGTCAACGAAAACCTTCATTCTTAACTTTTTCTTCTACAGACCTCACTTTCAGTTTGAAGGAGCCATTTTCCACGTGCCCCCAGAAGGATAATTTCTTGTTTCCTCGACCAGGAGTCACTTGAAAACGAAACTAGGAAGCAAGGTAAGCATCTTAGATGTATTTTTGTTTGAGTTCGAACATGTTTTGATCATGAAAATCAAGAGGAAATCTAGTCTGGATAACTGATTTTCGAGGTTGAAATATTTATAAGTGTTTAAAGTCTCTCCAATACCCTTACATGCTTGACCTGTTCCTTCGCCTTTGCATGCATTTTTTGTCGTTGTCACTTTGATGAATGTTATATGGGAGTATAAATAATGCATATGACAACCTGGTTTAGTCTTTAAATCTCATTGTGAACCATGAAACCGTCCATAATGTGAGCCAAAAACCAAGCCACTCCACATTGAGACATGGTTGGACAGCATAGATCATGCATGTACGCTTCTTGGAGAGTTCGTTTTTGTTGGAGAAAACTTCCTTATCTATTTTGAAGTTGACAAAACGTTTCCTTCCATCAAAGTCTAAAGACCGCCAGATTCAAGACTTAAAGTCTGCCCTCATTGACAGTTTCTAGACCGACGAAGAAATCTTATTTAGATGCAAGGTTATCTTTAAGGATTTAATCCGTTTGGTTGAAGATTATCTCACGGCTAGAGATAGCATCTAAAGATCTACTATTCGTTTTGAAATCAATATGAGTAAATTAGATCCGTTGATTGGCGAAGTATATTTGGAAGATTCTTCTTATGGAAACCTAAATCCTAATTGTATGGGCGAGCAAGATTGGTGGGCTATCTTATGTCCAACGGGTAGATTGGAAGAACTCCTTTGGAAGGTGCAAACGGATATGAAGACATAGAGGAGTATATAAGGAAGATGCTCTAGTTATTCGAGTGTGTGCGCGATAGATAAATTCTAAAGTCCGAAGCTCCTTGTTCTCTGCTGATTCATTTGTTGAGCGAAAATTTGTACTTAAAAGAGAGTTTAGACATTTGTGAGGCTTTGAGAAAGTGTAGCAGAGTCTCTATATTGTGGAATCAAGGACGTGACACTATAACGACTCTTTTGATTCATAGTGAAATCCAGTCGGTGGGCTGTTAATACGGGAAAGTGGACGTAGGCTTGGATTAAGCTAAACCACTATAAATCTTGTGTTCTTATTCTCTTCCCTGAACTCTTCTATTTTGCTCATAACTCTATTTAATTGTTAAAGTCTGATTTTCTCTACAAAGTCTATTTTCATCTAGATCCAGGTTAAAAGTAAAGTCTTATACTATATTTTGAAAAAGTTGTTTGTGCGCCTATTCACCCCCCTCTAGGTGCTCGTACTAGCACTATCAGTTTTGATTTTTCTAGTTAGTCGTTTTTGGTGATGTTTGTTGCATTTGAAAGTAAATGTTACCTATTTTCATCCATATAGAGTAATATTTCATATAGATGTTGCATGTGATGGTTGTCGAGGCTTCAATCTGGGCATTTGACATGGCTGTTTGACTTGGGTTCAACACCAGATTTGCAAAACAGCTCTAACCCGCATATTGGAGGCCGTTTTCAGTTTGGTTATTACGTGTTCTAAACTGTTATTTCTAGCTAAACTTGTTCTTTACATGTAATAGTATACCCTTGATACTTTGCTTTCACATGAGATTGCTTATGGGTTGAAATTGAAGGCCACAAACCTGGCCTGAGGAAGTCGTTTTGAGGTGATTTGATGCAAGCTAAGTATTCGACAAAATGTTGTAACCAAATTTCGATCTTAAAACGGTTGATTTGAGCTTGATTATTGTGATATTCATGTGATGTGTTACTCCATGTTAGCATAGATCGGTTTAAGGAATTATTATTAATATTTTTTAAAAATATATATAATAAAAAAAGAAAAATATGAAAATTTCAAAAAATATAAAAGTGATGAATAGTATCAAATTAAGGCAAGAATGACATATATGAAATTTTATTAATTTTATAAGGTCATTTTTCCTAATTTAATGCTATTTTGATATTTTATAATCATTTTTGTAAATAATCCATTTTCCATAGATTAAAATTATTTAGAGTAGTTTCATGCATTTAGAGTAATATCATGCATATTTAAATTCTCATTTCGCTCACGGGGGTCCTGTCCCAGGGCGTAATAACAAGGCCATGTAATATTATTTGCCCGACTTGTATTGGGTCTTTCTTTTCCGCATTACTTTCAAGTCCTTTCAATTTCTTGGATGTTTATTTACCGCACCGCTTTTCAATAATTTGAGTGTAAATTTCTTTTCTAAATTATGTTAGGATTAGTTTAGACATTAAAAAAAAAAAAAAAACTTACAAAAACATTTGCATGGACACTTAGTGGTTTCATAAAGATTATAATTGGTAATCAAGATTATGTGACCATTTAGATAAACAACCTTCCAAGTTAGTGGTACCGCAAGGGTGCTAATAGAAACATTGGTGTAAACAAGTCCCCTTTCCTATAAATCTTTGGTTGCGTAGAAATCAAGACAACACTCCTGCATCTTGATTGGTTTCTAGCTGACCTCAACAGGCTAGTGGTGACTCCTAGAATTACATAGGTTGTTAAGAACTAAAAAACAAAAATCCAACGTCGCGCGAGGTATAGGCTTGGGAGAGCCCACTCCTAATTTAGGGCCATTGGTCCGCCTCTTTGGGCAAATACTCCTAAACCTTCTTCCTTTTTCCCCAAAACAAAAAAGAGAGTTCGCGACAATGTGGACACCTTGGTTGATATAATTGGTGTGGAAAGAGGGACATTCCAATCAATTGGTGTATCTATTGCTCACGCTACCTTGGAAATTATTCGGGACAAACTCATTGAGAGCAAGATTTCTTATTCAAGAATGAATGCCTCTAACATTCTACTTCATAAGGTCATGATAAACTACATCAGACCAAAGTCTACCTCAAAGATAGATGTCTCTCGTTCGGAAGCAAAGTTGATGCATGCAATAAACACTGGCTGTAAGTTGTCGCTACCTCACACTATTTTTATGCACATGTATAGGACAGTTGTGAAGGGCAAGGGACAACTTCCTTACTCAGTGCTTGTCACTCAACTTTTCAAGCATTTCAAAATCCAACTTCTTGCTCCTCTTTGTGTTCGAACCATCGTTCCAATGGTGATTGGTCTAACAATGGGTTCTAAGATGCGACTGAAGGAGCTGACCAAGGTATTGGAGTGCTTGAAGGAAAAGTCCTTTGTCAAGGCAAAGCAAGACTCTACTGCAAAGAAAAGGAAAGGCAATGAGTCCATGAGTGAACCAGTGAAGAAAATGAGATTTCTTATCTTGCGCAATTTATAGAGTTTTGTGAGCTTTAAAGAGCCAAAGAACAGAGAAAGAGAAGAAACAGAGAAGAGAGGTGAGGAAAGAAATGAAAACAGAGCAAATGAAGGAAGAGAAGAGGCTGAGAAGAGAGGAAAAGAAAGGAGAACAATGGAAGAACAAGAGGGAAGATAAAGAAAAGAAGAGGAAGAAGAGGGTCAGGATGACTCTTTTGAACCAACTTTGGATATATCCTTGTCCGACGACTCGGAAAAGACAAGGAATGGAAAGACAGGAGAACTATATCACTCAAGTGCTGAAGCAGAACGGGAAGAATAATATTTTTCTCTACCTGAAGGCACAAAAACAGGGGGAGATGCTGAAAAACGAGGTACTTCTTCACATCATTTTACAAGTGATGTTAGTAGGCCTTCACCAAACCTAGAGGATGTCTATGCCTCTCAATACCCTGAAGCTGATGTTGAGGCATCCAAAAAGAGGTACTTCTTCACATCTTTTTTCCTGGTGATCGAACAACTGATGTTCCCACACGTCTCAAGACTCCTAGAACTGATTTGGCTGGACCTAGTACTGCTACAGAACATTCAGCAGATCTTCAAAGAGTGCTGGAACTTCTTTTGGAATTAAAGGGACAGCAATATTCTTTCGAGTTTGAGATGAAGACCATGATGACAGTTTTCAAGACAACTTCCGACTCTCTACAAGAACAAATTCAAACCTTGAAGCTTCAAATGCAGGAAAATGCAAAGAGTGAGGATATACTTCAACTCAAGAAATCTCTAAAGAAGCTTGAAGACACTGTCAAGTCTATGGGGGATTTTCAGATCGTTCGTATCCCCAAGCAGCCCTAATTTTACTCAACTTTTACAACCGTTTTCCTCCACTTTTTGCTGATGACAAAAAGGGGGAGAGTTTGTCTGCAGATTTGCAAATTGGTTTTATTAGTTTTGATTTGACTTTATATGGACCTTTTGATTTTGGTTTGCTTTGGACACTTGACTTTGGATATTGTTTGACTTTGAATCTCTTGATGCTTGCTTGCAATGACTGAAGTTTGCACTATTGATTATGACTGGACTGTTATTTATCCTAATGGATTAACATGTGTACTGTGGTTGCAGAATTAAATTTTACAGGTCCTAATCAACTTATTTTTATAAGATATTATGTATTGCATAAGTGCTATTTTGCAGGTCAAAAGTTTTTCAAAATCTGCAAGAAAATTTTGTAACCATAAAAAAGGGAGAGATTGTTGGAGAAAACTCCTTTACTATTTTGAAGTTGACTAAACCTTTCCAAGTCTATGACTTAAGACTTCAAGACTTTATCATCATAGTCTGAAGACGGTCAAACCTTAGTCTCAAAGTGTACCCTCGCTGACAGTTCTAGACTGAAGAATGAAAACTTATCCAGACTTATCCAGATGCTGAATTATTCGATTCGTATGATTATTAGAAGACCTTATGGCTAGATTTAGCATTTACTTGATTAATTATTATTATTGGACACTATTATGATATGAAGATTGTTGAAGGGTGAACAAACTTGGAAGGTTCTACTTAGGGAAACTGAAGATCCTGATTGTATGGGTGAACAAGATTGATGGGCTCTTAACACAAATCATCTAATGACTCAAGATCACCTTAATTGATTCTGTCCACCGGGTAGATTGAAAGAATTCCTTTGGAAAGTGCCAACGGTCAAGAAGGTATGAAGGAGTATTTAAGGTTGACTCTTTAGTTGTTCGGAGTAGTGCTTGAAAGAAGAATTCTGAAGTCATAAGCTTTCTAGTCTCTCGCTTTTTCATTCATCAAGTTCGGAACTTGTAAACAAAAGAGAAAAACTTCTAGTGAGACTGTGTGAGAAGTTCCGTGGAGACTTATCAATGTGATAGTCGAAGATCACAAGTTGTAACATCTCTTTTGATTCATAGTGGAATTCAGCCAATAGGCAGTCAGCGTGGAGAGTGGACGTAGACTTGATCTAAGCCAAACCATTATAAACCTTGTGTTCATATTCTCTTTTTCGTAAATTCCTTACTTTCATTCATTGATTATTTATTTGCTCAAAGTTGAAATACGCTTAAAGTTTATCATCTTCTAAAAGAAAAATACTTTTACCTAATCTTGCGAAGTTTTTATTTACACCTATTCACCCCCCTCTAGGTGTCTCCACTAGCCCTTTCATAGGTGACCTCCAAACCTGGTCTTCGCTTCGGTTCGTTTTCGATAATTTATGTTGCAATTTCCGAGCAATGAGCACCTAGACAATGTAAAGTTGATCCTCTTGATCCCCATATCAAACAACATGTCTGATAGGGCTAGTAAGAGCACTGAGGAGGGTGAATAGGTGATCAAAGAAGTTCTTGCGAAACTTAACAGAATAAATCAACTTCTGAGAATAATAGACTGAAGGTGTAAAAGACTATAAATAGTTATATAAGGCAAATAATCAAAGTAAAGAGATTAGGGAAAGAGAATCAAAACACAAGGTTTATAGTGGTTCAGCTTAGACCAAGCCTACGTCCACTCTCCTGCACTGATAGCCCACTGGCTGGATTCCACTAAGAACCAAAAGAGATTTTATAGTCTCACGTCCTTGATTCCATAGTGTAGAGACTCTGCTACACTTCCTCAAGGTCTCACAAATATCTAATCTCTCTTTTGAGTACATTTGAACTCAACAATTGAAATAGCAAAGAACTAGGAACTTCAGACTTTAGAATTTTTCTTTCACGCACACACTTGATTAACTTGAGCGTCTTCCTTATATACTCTTCCATGCCTTCATAGCCGTTGGCACCTTCCAAAGGAGTTCTTTCAATCTACCCGTTGGACAAAATCAATTAGGGAGATCTCGAGTTATTTAAGGAATGTGATGATAGTCCACCAATCCTTCTCGTCCATACAATAAGGATCTAGGTTTTCATAATTAGAACCTTTCAAGTATACTTCGCCAATCAATAAATCTAATTACTCGAATTAATTTCAATATGAATAATTGATCACGAGATGCTATCTCCAGTCGTGAGATCTTCTTCAACCGTACGAATCAAATCCTTAAAGATATACTCGCATCTGGATAAATCTTCTTCAATGGATAAAACTTTTCTTCGTCGGCCTAGAAACTATCAGTGAGGGCAGACTTTAAATCTTGAGTCTGGAGGTCTTCAGACTTTGACGATAGAGTCTCCGAGTCTTCAAACTAGACTGATGGAAACATTTTGTCAACTTCAAAATAAATAAGGAAGTTTTCTTCAACAATCTCCCCATTTTTTATGGTGACCAAACTTTCCCATAGATTTGGACACTTTTGACCTGCAAAACAACACTTAAGCAAACCAAGATATCTCATAAAAGATAAGTAGATTAGGATAAGGATAGTAGCAATTCTGCAACCATAGAAAACGTGTTAGTCCTGTAAAAACAGCTATCTTTACCATAATCATTAACATAGCTTAAGTTACTGCAAGCATCAAAAGATCACATCAACCAGTCCAAATCAGTCCAAATCACAACCAACAAAAGATAAACAAAAGATAAGTCCAAAAGTCAAAACCAAAACCAATCAAAATCGAAGTCAAATCTGCATCTTCTCCCCCTTTTTGTCAATAGCAAAAAGTGGAGAACAAATAAAAGAGATGTTTGAAAATGGAGTCAAAATCATGGCTGTTTTGGAAAGTGAACAAGCTCGAACTCTCCCATAGAATTCACTGTCTTCTCAAGCCTAACAAAACTCTATTTTAGTGACTGAAAATCTTCACCCTGCATAGTATACTGCACTTGATTCTTTAGGGCTTTTAATTGATCGTGCAGAGACATTAAAATGGCCATGAAAGCATTCTTGAGATCCTGCATCTCATACCCCATAGCATATTACTGTTTCTTCACATCCAATAAAATCTCTAGCAGTCTCGAAAAGTCTGCTGTTTGTTCTGTTGTAGCACTAGGACAAGCCGAGTCGATTCCAGGGGTTTTGAGAATGGATGGAACTTCAGCAGATTGTCCACCATGACTATGAGTGGAGGCTTCTGGATAATGAGAGCCATACACATCCTTTGGATCCTCTACAGAATGACTCACGTCCCTAGTAAAGATAAGTGAAAAAATACATTTATGTTCAACAGCTCCCTCTGTTTGGTTGCCTTCAGGTGGAGTAGGTAAGATTTCTTCTTGATCAACTTCAGCTTTAGAGTGATGCACGTCACCAATTCCAATTCCTGCCATCTCAGAATTACTGGACAAGGAGACAGCCAAAGTTGGCTCAAAAGAGTCTTCTTGACCCTTGTCTCTCTCTTCTTCTCCTTCTTGTGCTCTTTCTTCTCTTCTTTCTGCTTCTTCTTCATCTCCTCTTCTTTCCTCTTCTTTCCTCTTCTTCCTCTTCTCTTCTTTCTTCCTCTATCCTCTTATGTTCTTCATCTTCCTTCTCTATTGCTTCTCTCTCTTTTTCTCCTTCTTCTTGTTCTTCTTGAGTCTCTTGAAAACTGACAAAACTCTTCAAATTTTGTAAGGTTGAAAGAGTCATTTCATCCTCATCCGCTTCATCCTATAGGATGAGAATTCTTTTCCTCTTCACTAAAGCAGCCATGGGCTCCTTACCTTTCCTCTTCGCTGCAGCAAAGTCTTGTTTTCCTTTGACAGGAGATTTCTCCTTCATACGCTCCAATATCTTGTTCAGCTCTTTCAAGCGCATCTTTGTGACCATTTTAAATCCAATCACCATTGGAGAAATTGTTGCCAAACATAATGCTGTAGGAATGTGAATTTTAAAATGTCTAAAAAGACGCGTGATAAGAGCAGAATAAGGGAGTTGTCCCTTATCCTTCACCACTACTCTGTACATGTGAAACAAGATGGTGTGAGACAGAGAGAATTTGTAGCCAATGTTGATGGCATATATCAATTTCGCTTCAGACCGAGAGACATCAATCTTGTATGTCGACTTTGGACGAATGCAGTTGATTACGATCTTGTGCAACAAGATGTTAGAGGCATTGATCCTAGAGTAGGAAATCTTGCCTTCAACATCTCGATCTTTCACCAATGACAGAGTAGCATAAGCAATAGGCACGTTAATTGGTTGGAAACTCGATCTTTCCACCCCAATTATGTTAGTAAATGTGTCCATATTCACCAAAAACTCCTTCTCCCTCACTATGAAAGAGAAACTATTTGCATCCACAAAAGATATGTTCGAGTAAAAGTATGTCGTGAGTACAGGATAAACAACAGTAGATTCAGAACAAAATCGCTCCAATTGCAGTAGAGTGAACTTCTCTTGCAGACTTACTTTCACTTAATCAAGGAAATCAAAATTGACACTCCTAGGGTTCATGACCCCTCTCTTCATCAATTTCAAGTAAACCCTCTCGTGGTTTTTCGATTTGAAAAGACTTGAACCATCACCAGCAATGTTTACAGCCATTCCTATTCTAGGCTGAAAATGGCTAAACATGCGTTCGTCGTCGTCCTGTCCTTGTGGTTGATTGGCGGCCCCAAAGCGTGGGTCACTAGGAAAGTTAGCAAAGGCTTTTTCAGCCGATCCCTTTTCGGCAATTCCCATCTTCTCCATATCATGAAGAAAAAGAGTCTCATTCTTATAACCTCTCTCTCGCAGGTATTCATCAATCAAGGACATAGTAGTTCCCCCTCTTTTCAAATTAGAATAAAGCTTGTAAGCAACTTGAGGAGTTAACGTTTTTGCAAGTTCCACTTCTTCAAAAACTTCTTCTTCTGGATGAGTCTGTGGAGGAGGTTGACGCTGCTAAGAAGGTTGTTGCTAACTTGGTCACTGTGGTGGAGTATGTTGGAGAAAATTTCCTTATCTATTTTGAAGTTGACAAAACATTTTCTTTAGTCTAATCTAAAGACTTCCAGACTCTATTGTCAAAGTTTGAAGACCACCAGACTCAAGACTTAAAGTCAGCCCTCATTGACAGTTTCTAGACCGACGAAGAAGACTTATCCAGATGCGAGTATATCTTTAAAGATTTAATTCGTGCGGCTAAACGGCTGGGCATGGCATCTCAAGATCTATTATTCGTATTAAAATTAATTCGAGTAACTAAGATCCGTTGATTGGTGAACTATACTGTGGCACCCCGAACCTCCTTAGGTGGCCACAAGCACCAAATGGAACACTAGTTACATCTCCTAGTAGAAGTGTCGAAGTTCATAGACTTTTTTTTTTTGAAAATAGTCCCAGCGCGACTCATTAGCGGAAGCAAAATTTAATATCGCCATCTCTCCCTCCAACAACCATGATACAATGTACACCACTAAGTACCATAGGAAAAGATAGAGCCATGCCACTTTTATTTACATATTTTTGTGATGGATTTTTCGCGGGTCGATACAACAAAAGAAGGCCAAGATTTTCAGCTACACTCGGCCACATCCCAAAAAGATACTACGACCCTTAAAGTAATCACATGATGTCCTCCATCTAACAGCGGCGGCTACTCCCAAAAGAAACACCAGCTCTCTACCCCTCACGCAACCATCACACCCATCCTGGTGTGTCGGGTGGTGGTGGCGGCAACATCCCCCTAATCACTCCGTCTCGGCGGACATGAACTGACAGAAACTCCTGGATGACCGGGCCCCCAGCCAGGCCCGCATCGTACATAACCAGCACTCGCACTCACATAAATGTCAGTCCAAGGATGGTGACGCAGTTGATCTCCGTACATTCTACTTCTACATCCGAAGGGAGGCCATAGAAGGTGCCTAGCGTGACGGTAGGGAGCGGCATCTTTCTAATATGAAATGTTGGTCCCCGAATGGGTGAGTACAGCCACTCAGCAGGTAAAAGATCCAATATCCACTCAATGCATCACACAATACAATCATAACATAGTACATACCATTCATGCCTCCAAGCATAACTTACCTTACAGCCATGCATATACAAACACACTATATGTACATACATCTTCATATACTCATCACAATCATATCACATACATATCATCATGCCATAGGTGATCATCCTCATATCGTATATGCATGTCATCATGCCATGGGTGATCATCCTCATATCGTATATGCATGTCATCATGCCACGGGTGATCATCATCATATCGTATATGCATGTCATCATGCCACGGGTGATCATCATCATATCCTATATGCATGTCATCATGCCACGGGTGATCATCATCATATCATATATGCATGTCATCATGCCACGGGTGATCATCATCATATCATATATGCATGTCATCATGCCACGGGTGATCATCATCATATCATATATGCATGTCATCATGCCACGGGTGATCATCATCATATCATATATGCATGTCATCATGCCATAGGTGATCATTATCATGTCATATATGCATGTCTCAATTTCCACTTTTATCTTTCAATTCGATCACCACATCTCCATTTCCTGGGATCAATAATTTCATCCCATACTTTATCACTCGCACCCCAACCTGGCATCGCGAGAAAAACCTTTGGTACAGACCACCGGGCATCCGGCACCCTTACATTCCGGGCATCTCGCATCCCAACTGGCATCACGAGGCATCCCCTCGGGCAAAAACATCCGAGGCTTCCGGCGCCCAACCATTCCGGGCATCTCGAAACTCTCGAGGACATCCGGCCTTGTATCTCAATACAATCTGGGCATCCGGCACCCCCCATCCCGGGCATCCTGACACTCCTAAGGCATTATCATCCGCCTCCAACAGTTTCATCATTTATTGTAATTTATGTTCACCCAATTTTGTCTCAACTCAGCATAGCATATGATGTAATGGCAAACAAGATCACTTTCATCCTTTTTAATTTTTATATGCATTTCCAATCATCATCATACATGCAGCAGACACAATCATTCATAGCAATACAATTCATGGAGTCCATACAATTTAGAATAGTCCATTTATCATGCCTTTTTGAAGTTTATGAAATTCCAGCTTGTACCATTTTAGAAAGCATTTAAATTGATTGTCCATATAATTCTCAAAAATCATGAAATCAGGACATGTGATAGACAAGACAATAAGATAACAATTTCATGAACAACACATGCCCAAACGAGTTTCACAAAGGAAAATATAATTCACACAATTACAGCATGTAATTTCGGATAAAATCAGATTGCGCAGTTTTTTAAATAATTCGATTAAAATACCCGAATGACTTCCAAAAATTATGAAATTTTACCAGGTTATATTTAAGACACTGAAGTAGATTTTTCATGAATACATCTAGGCCAGATTCGTTCTAGATAATTTTCCATAGACGTCCGAAGCTCCTGATTCTAGCACCGAAACGTCCAGTATAACTATCTCCGAAATATCGAGTTTTCACCCACTTATTCTTCCTCGTTTCCTCTGAAATTTGGATATTTTTTGCTTCAAGAGGTCCCCTACAACTTTAATTAAGGGATCTAAGCCAAATTTCCAAAGAATAGTCATCATATGGGTCCATGAAGTCTCGGGTGTCCAGTACCGTGTTTCCAGATTTACCGTCTTCAAGAGTAGGTCGATTCACTAGGCTAAACTTGCTCATGTTACCTCAAATTTGAGTATGTTAGTCTTTAGGATGTTCTCTACAGGTTTCATGCAGAAGTCGAAGTGAGATTCTCGGTAAAATTCAACATGCAACCCACAAACTACCAAAAGGTCAGCAAAATAGTTCCAGATCTAGGGTCTTCGTAGGAAGAGGTTTTCACCTCTCAAAACTCAGTATGTTTCTCTGAAATTTTAGTATGTTATACTTTGAGATGTTTTCTACAACTTTCATGCAGGAGTGGAAGTCAAAATCGAACTCGAAACATGCATCCAAGCCTCCACAAGATTCTGGGTCAGGCGGTTTACACGAGATCAGCAAGCATTTTCAAGAACAAACCACATTAGCTTCGGTTCCTTGCCTCTAAACATCCTAGATTTCAACCATACATGCAAGAGTAGAAAGTGGATCCTAACTTGCCTCTAAGATCAAGCAGATGACAGCAAACGGACGGCACACCGGCGACGGACGGACGGCGTGCAGGCGGCGACGGGTGGACGGCTCCTTCTCCTCCTCGGTTCCTCCCCCTCTCTCGGCGATTCTCTCTCTCTCACTTGGCTTGGCCGGAAACCACCAACCGGCCACTCTCTCTCCCCCTTTTATTTCCCTTAAGCCACAATCATTGGTAATGATTAGTAGCCACCCTTGATAGCCAATGCATGAAGCCCTCCTCTTGCCACTTGGCATGACACATGCAAGATGGGCTTGGGCATGGATTGGGCCGGCCTCCCTTGTGGCCAATGACAGCCCATTCGTGGGCTTCAATGGGCCGACTATCTTGGCCCATCAAAGTTCACTCTTGGGCCTAAGGCCCAAACCTAAATAAAAATAAAAATTTACCTTTTATTCTTTCTTTTATAGGTTTTAAGTTTTAAATTCCACATGGCCAAAATCTTGTAACATTTTATTTGTAGGAAATTTGGTCTATAAGGTGCGTAGCCACGAATAGATTATTCTCATTAATTTATCTTATAATACTAATTTAAAAATTCATGAACACAAGCATATATCACTTAGCCTTAAGAGAAAACTAATGGCTAAAACATAAATCATAGGTAAATTTCATTACCTAATTACGGGCTTTAATTCCTCTAGAGGTTGTCTTGAATTTTTTTGGGATGCCACAATTCTCCCCTCTTTAGAGAATTTCGTCCTCGAAATTAGACACCACTCATGCCTTCTAAGTAGGGGTACTTTTCCTTCATCTGATCTTCACTTTCCCATGTGGCTTCTTCCATCTCATGATGTTGCCACAATACCTTAACCAGAGGGATCTTCTTAGTCCTAAGAATTTGTTCCTTTCGATCTAGTATCTGTACAGGCTCCTCAATGTACCTCACTTTCTCATCTACTTTGATGGCTTCATGATCGAGTATGTGACCAGGATCCGACTAGTACTTTCTCAGCATCGATACATGAAACACATCATGCAAATTTCCCAACTTAGGAGGCAGCGCCAAAAGATAAGCTACATCCCCTATTTTTTCAAGTATCTCAAAAGGTCCGATAAATCTAGGGCTTAACTTACCCTTTATCCCAAATTGAGATATTCCTTTCATTGGAGATACCTTCAAGAATACATGATCTCCCACATTAAATTCCAAAGGCCTTCTACACCTATCTGCGTAGTCTTTCTGTCTACTCTGAGCTGTTTTAAGCCTTTTTCTGATAATTTCAACAGCCTCAGTGGTAACTTGTACCAGTTCAGGTTATGTCAATTTCCTTTCACCTACTTCATTCCCACAGACAGGAGTCCTACATCTCCTTCCGTATAATGCTTCATAAGGAGCCATGCCTATACTTTTCTAGAAACTATTATTATAGGCAAACTCCACCAAATGCAATCTTTCATCCCAATTTCCTTTGAAATCAATCACACAAGCCCTCAACATATCCTCTAATGTCTGGATTACTCTTTCTGTTTGTCCATCTGTCTGAGGGTGAAAAGCAGTACTAAACTGAAGTTTAGTTCTTAATGTAATTTGAAGACTTCGCCAAAAGTTCGAAGTAAATCTTGAACCTCGATATGAGGTAACAGTCACTGGAAGACCATGTAGGCGTACCACTTGTCCTACATATAGATCTGCATATTTATCCATTGGGTAGTCCATGTGTGGCATCCCAAAATTCAAGTCACCCTCTAGAGGAATTAAAGCCTATAATTAGGTAATGAAATTACCTATGGTCTATGTGTTAGCCATTAGTTTTCTTTAAGGCTAAGTGATAGATGCTTGTGTTCATGAATTTTGAAATTAGGACTATAGGATAAATTAATAATCTATGCTTGGCTATGCACCTCATAAATTAAATTCCTAGAAATAAAATGTTACAAGATTTTGGCCATGTGAAATTTAGGACGTGAAATCTATAAAAGAAAGAATTTAAAAGTGAATTGTTAAAAGTGAAATAGGGATTTAATTAGGTTTGGGCCTTAGGTCCAAGAGAGGAATTTTAATGGGCCAAGATGGCTGGCCCATTGGAGCCCAAGGAGGGGCTGTCGACCAGCCCATTTGCCGGCCCAATCCAAGCCCACAAGCCTTGCATGCGAGCTGCCAAGTGGCATGGGGGTTGCGCAAGGTGTGGCTGCCCCCATTGGCCATCTTGGGCGGCCACATGCAGCTGCAATGATTAAGTTTAGGGGGAATAAAAGGAAGAGGAGAGAGAGAGGGTGGCCGGTTGGTGCTATTCCGCCAAAGAGAGAGAGAGAATCGCGAGAGAGAGAGTGAGTGGCGAGAGAGAAGAGGCCGAGAGGGAGAGAAAGGAGTCCGTCCGCCCGTGTGCCGCCTGTGTCGCCGCCGTGTGCCGTCCGCTCGTGCTGTTCGTTCGGTCTAGAGGCAAGTTGGGAATCCACTTTCTACTCTTGCACCAATGTTTTGCATGTATGGTCGAATTTTAGGACGTTTGGAGGCATGAGAGTGAAGCTAATGTGTTTTGTTCTTGGGTGCATGCTGTTTTCGTATAAAACTGTTTGAGTCAGAACTTTGTGAGAGCTTGCATGCATGTTTTGAGTTCTATTTTGACTGTTATCTCTTCATGAAAGTTGTAGCTAACATCTTAAAATAAAACATACTCAAATTTGGTGTAAAATTATGGAGATTTGAGGGGTTAAAATCTCATCCTACGGAGATGCTAGATCTGGAATATTTTCGTATGAACTGTTTGAGTCAGAATATTGTGAGAGCTTGCATGCATGTTTAGAGTTCGATTTTGGCTGTGATCTCTTCATGAAAGTTGTATCTAGCATCTTAAAATACAACATACTCAAATTTGGTGTAAAATGATGGAGATTTGTGGGGTCAAACTCTCATCCTACGGAGACGCTAGATCTGGAGTGATTTCACTGACCTCTTGATGGATTTGTGGTTGCATGTTGAGTTGTACTAAGAATATCTCTTCGATTTATTCACGAAAGTTTTAGGGGACATCTTAAACTACAACATACTCAAATTTGAAGCAAAATGAACAAGTATAACCTAGTAAATCGACTAGATCTTGAAGACGGTAATTCTGGAGATGTATTACAGGACACCCGAGACTTCATGGACCTAAATAACAACTATAATCTGGTTATTTGACTTATATCTCTTCATGAAAATTGTAGAGAACATCTTGATGTAGAACATATCCAAATTTCAGAGGAAACAAAGAAGAATAGGTAGGTGAAAACTCAGTATTTCGGAGAAGCTTGTACTGGACATTTCGGTGATGGATCCAGAAGCTTCGTGAGACTGTAGAAACTAATATAGAAAGAATATGGCTTGGAAGTCTCATGAAAGATGTACAAAAATGTCTTGGTTATAACTTGGTAAAATTTCATAATTTTCGGAGGTCATATGGATATTTTAATTGAATCATTTCGGAAACTGTGCATTCTGCTTCTATCCGAATTTACATGCTGTTTTGTGTGAATTGTACCTTCTTGTGTGGAATTCGATTGGGCATGTATCTTTCATGAAATTGCTATCTTATTGACTTGTGTACCACTAGCCTTAATTTCATGATTTTTGAGAATCATATGAATATTTAATCTAAATATTTTCTGAAAGTGGTATTTGCTGGAATTTTGTATGGATTGGATGATGATGTATTGATGCATGCATGACTATGAATTGAGATGCATGTATGAATTGAATGCTGCATATGATCTTGTTGGTCATTATATTGTGTGCCATGATGAGTTGAGAACTAAATTGGTGGCCATGGATAATGATGAATGAGGAAACCGTTTGTGGCGGATGATTATTCCCCGGGAGTGCCGGGATGCCCGGTGGTATACGGTACGTAATTCCAAGGGAGGCCTGGTGGTATGTCGGTACGTAATTCCGAAGGGTAGGGGAAACCATTTTCATGGTGAGCCCCGGCGATTTCCCTAGGAGTGTTGGGATGCCCGGTGGTATACGGTACGTAATTCCAGAGGAGGGGGGGATCCTGGTGGTATGCGGTACGTAATTCCGGAAGCCCTGTCGGAGGTTTCTGCCCAAAGGGAATGCCTCGCGATGCTAGTTGGGACGCGAGATGCCCGGCTAGGGAGTGTAAATGCCGGAAGCCCTGTCGGAGGTCTTTGCCCGAGGGGAATGCCTCGTAATGCCAGTTGGGATGCGAGATGCCCGGAATGTGGGGGGCCGGATGCCCGGTGGCCTGGAATGGCTGAATGCCGGAGGTTTTCTCGCATGGGATGCGAGTGTAAAATATGAGATGAAATTGATGATCCGAGGAAGGGTGATGTGGGGATCAAAATAAAAGTTAAAAGTGGAAATTGAATCATGCATGATATATGATATGATACGATGATGATCACCTATGGCATGATGATATGCATGATGCATGATGATATATGCATGACATTATGCATGATAATGGATGCATGGTAATAATGATGGTGCATGCTATATGATGATGATGACATGTGTGATATGATGATGTCATGATGATGATGACATGTGTATGGTATGATGGTGTCATGTATATGATGATGATGACATGTGTATGATATAATAATGTCATGATGACGATGATATGAGTATGACATGATGATACACATGTATGTGTTATGATTGTGGTGATGATGCATGATAGTATATGCATGGCTTCAAGGTAAGTAATGCCTGCAATGCATGTATGACTTGTATGATGCATTGAGTGGTTATTGGATTCCTTTACCTGCTGAGTGGTTGTACTCACCCCTTTTGGGGACCAACATTTCAGATTAGTAGATGAATCGAGTGATTGGATATGACCGTGAGGAGGAGGATAGCAAAAGAGGGAACTTTGGACGCCAACACTGGTTGATGGACCTTAAGCATACAATTGTGGAAGGAGATGTCGGTCATCTTTTGAAGTATAGCCTAGTATAGAAAACTATGGCATTTTGATGTACCGATGAATGATGTCCATATGGTTTAAGTGAATAAAAGTGTACGGCTTTTACCTATAAATGTTTAGTTGGTGTGCATCGTTTTCTGAATATAGGGAAGGGAGTTTGTTGGATGTGCTTCCTTATATGGATTGCGCAAGGGACCTATTAAAAAAAAATGTAAACCCCCATGGTTTTATGGACCGCTGCAATTTGAAATGGTATCAGAGTAACATGTTATAAGGAAGAGTGAAAGGTAAGCGAACTGTAGTGACCCTAACGGATCGGGGGCCGTCGAGGGGTGCCACACCATGCGAACTGCTAGGAAATGAGCAGACTTGGTTAAGCGATTTACTATTACCCAGATAGAGTCATGACTACTTGACGTCTTTGGCAATTGCACAAAGTCCATTGTTATATGTTCCCATTTCCATTCTGGTATGTCTAACGGTCTCAAAAGTCCTGCGGGTTTGCGATGTTCCGCTTTTACTTGCTAGCATGTCAAACATTGAGAAACGTGCTTATCCGTATCTGCCTTCATACCATTCCACCAAAACTGCTGACGTAAGTTCATGTACATCTTTGTACTACTCGGATGAATACTATAATTACTTTTATGTGCCTCCGACGGAATTTCCTTCTTTAATTCTTCATTGTCGGGAACACAAAGTCGTCCTTGGCATCTTACTATTCCATCATCAGAGATTTGAAATTCTGGTCTTTTTCCTAAAGACGCAGTGTCTTTCATTTTCAAAATCTCCGGGTCAGACTCTTGCAGGATTTTAACTTTCTGAATAATTTCAGGCTCAATCCTTAATGCACTAAGCATACCCATAAGACAATCCATTTCCAATTTAAACTCTGAGTCTGCTACAGACTCTAATAAGCTCCACTCCGCCATTCTTAAACTTGCCATCTCCATAGCCGACTTACGACTAAGAGCATCCGCTACCTTATTCGCCTTTCATAGATGGTATCTTATCTCACAATCATAATCCTTTAACAATTCCATCCATCTCCTTTGTCTCATTTCAACTCCTTTTGTGAGAACAAATATTTCAAACTCTTATGGTCCATATAAATCTCAAACTTCTCCCTATACAAATAGTGTCTCCATATCTTCAAGGCAAACACTATAGCTGTTAATTCTAAATCATGCGTTGGGTAGTTCAGTTCATGGGGTTTTAATTGTCTGGATGCATAGGCTATGACCTTGCCATGCTGCATCAAAACACATCCCAGTCCTTTGTGAGATGCATCACTATACACTGTAAAACCATCAGGTCCAATCGGTATAGTCAGGATTGGAGTTGAAGTCAATTTCCTTTTAAGCTCCTGGAAACTCCTTTAACATTCCGCATTCCATTCAAACTTCACATTCTTTCGGGTCAACTTAGTTAAAGGACCTGCCAGTCGTGAAAATCCTTCAATAAACCTCCTATAATAACTAGCCAGTCCTAAGAAACTCCGTATTTCAGTAGGTGTCGTCGATCTCAGCCAATTTATCACCATCTCAACTTTAGCTAGGTCTACTGCAATTCCTTCTCATGATACCACATGCCCTAAAAATATTATCTGGTACAGCAAGAATTCACACTTACTAAATTTAGCATACAACTTATGCTCTCTCAGGGTTTGCAAAACTATCCTCAAGTGTCGCTCATGCGCTTTAGGTCCTCTCGAATATATCAGGATGTCATTAATAAAAACAATCACAAACTGGTCTAAATAAGGTTTAAATACCCTATTCATTTGATCCATAAATGCAGCCGGCACGTTAGTCAATCCAAATGGCATGACCAGGAACTCATAATGCCCATAACGAGTCCTGAACGCAGTCTTAAGAATGTCCTCTTTCTTAATTCTTAGCTGATGGTATCCCGACCTTAAGTCAATTTTAGAGAAGACCGAACTTCCTTGGAGTTGGTCAAACAGGTCATCAATCCTAGGCAAAGGATATTTATTTTTAATGGTCACCTGGTTTAGTTGCCTATAGTCAATGCACAAGCGCATCAATCCATCTTTCTTTTTCACAAACAAGACCGGTGCACCCCAAGGTTAAGCACTTGGTCTAATAAACCCTTTGTCAAGCAACTCCTGTAATTGCACTTTCAATTCCTTCAATTCGACTAAGGCCATCCTATATAGGGCTTTTGATATTGGTTCTGTTCCAGGCATTAATTGAATTTCAAATTCAACTTCCCGCTCTGGTGGTAATCCAGGCAACTCCTCAGGAAATGCGTCTTGAAATTCATTAACTACTCGAACTTCCTCAAGTTTAGGCTCCTCCCTAATATAATCTCTAACCATGGCCAGGTACCCTTGACATCCTTTGTCAAGTAATGCACAAACTTCTACTACCGAAATAAGTGCTACAAGTAGATGGGTCTGACCTCCTAAAAATTCACAACTAGACTGATCAAGCAAGGTAAATTGGATCACTTTCCTATAACAATCCATCTTGGCCCGATACTTATGAAGTCAGTCCATTCCTATGATAACATCAAAATCATACATGACCATTACAACTAGGTCTATTTCCATATCCTTTCCCCCCATTGTTATCTTACAATTTCCACACACCAACGTAGACAATAACATATCCTTTAAAGGCGTGGAAACACAAAGAGGCATCTCAAGAGGCATAACTTCTATTTTACTCAAACGTCTATATCTTTCAGACACAAATGAATGCGTTGCACCCGTATCAAACAATGTATATGCCTTTTCACCATTGATAAGGATCGTACCTGAGATGACATTTTTGGAAGCTTCCGCTTCCTCTTGGGTGACTGCATACACCCTTCCTTGTGTTGGTGGCCTCTGAGGATTCCTTTGTAAGTTTGATCTAACAGCACTCTAATATCCCTGTCGCACCGAGCCAACACTCACTTGCGACCTTTCTTGTGGGCAACTTCTCCTAAGGTGGCCCACTTGTCCACAACCAAAACATTTTAGTCGCCCATTGCAAGGCCCTGGGCCATGTTGCCCATTACACCTTTGACGAACATCAGGCTGATAGGGTGCTTTTCCTATATTCAGGCTATTTCTTGCTCCCCCAAAACTTCAAAATTGCTCTTTTTCTTCACATTCCAAGTTTGACCTTGACCAGAGTAGGGTCTCTTACCCCTTCTCACATCATTAAAGTTCAGTTGTCTCTTAAACTCTGATCGCTCTCTCACGAGCTCCTGCTCCACCAACTATGCCCTTTCATAGATCTCATTATAATCTCTTATGTTCAAAAGCACCAGTTGTTTCCTGATATCAGTCCTCAATCCTTTCAGAAATCTCTTAGCTTTTTCTTCCCGATCCTCAATCAGCCCAGGAGCATATCTAGACAGTTCAAAAAATCTAGCCTCATACTGGTCTACCGTCAGCTCCTTTTGTTCTAGTTGAATAAATTCAGTAATTTTCCTATCCTTAGCACAGTCAGAAAAATGCTTTCTATTAAAAGCTCTCACACACTCTTCCCAGTTAACCTCAGTACCTGGTGGGAAGATTGTGTCCCTCAATGCTCTCCACCAAAACTTTACATTTCCCTCCAGCTGGTACTCTGCCAAAGTTATTTTCTCAGTAGCAGTGCAGTCCAACAACCTGAAAATTTGTTCCATTCCATCAATCCAATATTCCGCCTCCTCAGGACTTCCCATTCCATCGAACTTAGGTGGCTTCAGCTTCAAAAACTGCTCCACCAGTCCTTGAGTACGGCGTTCTGCTCCAGGTTGTTGCTGCGCCTGCTTTTCCATCAGATTTCCAATATTGGCCAATGCCTGCAGGATGTCTTCCATTTGGGGTTCAGCCCTAGCAGCAGAGGCTTCAGCCCTCGATGGATGAGCACTTCCAGCTTACACCATGACTTTCCTACAATTTCCAAGCATTGCCTCAGGATAATCTGAGACTCACTGTCTCTATTCAAAGCAACTACTACTATTACATAAGTAACATATACATGTTACTGGTACCTAAAGACAACTCAAAACTAACTACAAGGGATCTACGAGTGAATACTCATCACCCGTTATTCAATTATTCCGTTTTATACCCTATGGTGTGCATTGTCATCATGTTCCTCAATTTCCAAATGAGGCTCCTTATCACTCCACCTATAACCATTCCTCTGATACCAAAAACAACGGCTGTGGGACCCCGAACCTCCTTAGGTTGCCACAAGCACCAAATGGAACACTAGTTACATCTCCTAGTAGAAGTGTCGAAGTTCATAGACATTTTTTTTTATGAAAATGGTCCCAGCGCGACTCATTAGCGAAAGCAAAATTTCATATCGCCATCTCTCCCTCCAACGACCATTATACAATGTACACCATTAAGTACCATAGGAAAAGATAAAGCCATGCCACTTTTATTTATATATTTTTGTGATGGATTTTTTTGCGGGTCGATACAACAAAAGAAGGCCAAGATTTTCAGCTACACTCGGCCACAGCCGAAAAAGATACTACGAACCCTAAAGTAATCACATCACGTCCTCCATCTAACAGCGGCGGCTACTCCCAAAAGAAACACTAGCTCTCTACCCCTCACGCAACCATCACACCCATCCTGGTGCATCGGGTGGTGGTGGTGGCAACATCCCCCTAATCACTTCGTCTCGGCGGACATGAACTGACAGAAACTCGTGGATTACTGGGCCCCCAGCCAAGCCCACATCGTATATAACCAGCACTCGCACTCGCACAAATGTCAGTCCAGGGATGGTGACGCAGTTGATCTCCGTACATTCTATTTCTACATCCGAGGGGAGGCCATAGAAGGTGCCTCGCGTGACGGTAGGGAGCGGCATCTTTCTAGTCTGAAATGTTGGTCCCCGAAGGGGTGAGTACAGCCACTTAGCAGGTAAAAGATCCAATAACCACTCAATGCATCACAAAATACAATCATAACAGAGTACATGCCATTCATGCCTCCAAGCATAACTTACCTTACAGCCATGCATATACAAACACACTATATGTACATACATCTTCATATACTCATCACAATCATATCACATACATATCATCATGCCATAGGTGATCATCCTCATATCGTATATGCATGTCATCATGCCACAGGTGATCATCATCATATCGTATATGCATGTTATCATGCCACAGGTGATCATCCTCATATCATATATGCATGACATCATGCCACAGGTGATCATCATCATATCATATATGCATGTCATCATGCCACAGGTGATCATCATCATATCATATATGCATGTCATCATGCCACAGGTGATCATCATCATATCATATATGCATGTCATCATGCCATAGGTGATCATTATCATGTCATATATGCATGTCTCAATTTCTACTTTTATCTTTCAATTCGATCACCACATCTCCCTTTGCTGGGATCAATAATTTCATCCCATACTTTATCACTCGCACCCCAACCTGGCATCGCGAGAAAAACCTCCGGTACACACCACCGGGCATCCGGCACCCCCACATTCAGGGCATCTCGCATCCCAACTAGCATCACGAGCCATCCCCTCAGGCAAAAACCTCCGAGGCTTTCGGCACGCAACCATTCCGGGCATCTCGAAACTCCCGAGGACATCCGGCCTTGTATCTCAATACAATCTGGGCATCCGGCACCCCCCATCCCGGGCATCCTGACACTCCCAGGGCATTATCATCCGCCTCCAACAGTTTCATCATTTATCGTAATTTATGTTCACCCAATTATGTCTCAACTCAGCATAGCATATGATGTAATGGCAAACAAGATCACTTTCATCCTTTTTAATTTTTATATGCATTTCCAATCATCATCATACATGCAGCAGACACAATCATTCATAGCAATACAATTCATGGAGTCCATACAATTTAGAATAGTCCATTTATCATGCCTTTTTGAAGTTTATGAAATTCCAGCTTGTACCATTTTAGAAAGCATTTAAATTGATTGTCCATATAATTCTCAAAAATCATGAAATCAGGACATGTGATAGACAAGACAATAAGATAACAATTTCATGAACAACACATGCCCAAACGAGTTTCACACAAGAAAATATAATTCACACAATTACAGCATGTAATTTCGGATAAAATCAGATTGCACAGTTTTTGAAATAATTCGATGAAAATACCTGAATGACTTCCAAAAATTATGAAATTTTACCAGGTTATATTTAAGACACTAAAGTATATTTTTCATGAATACATCTAGGCCAGATTCGTTCTAGATAATTTTCTATAGACGTCCGAAGCTCCTGATTCTAGCACGGAAACGTCCAGTATAACTATCTCCGAAATATCGAGTTTTTACCCACTTATTCTTCCTCGTTTCCTCTGAAATTTGGATATGTTTTGATTCAAGAGGTACCCTACAACTTTAATTAAGGGATCTAAGCCAAATTTCCAAAGAATAGTCATCATATGGGTCCATGAAGTCTCGGGTGTCCAGTACCGTGTTTCCAGATTTACCGTCTTCAAGAGTAGGTCGATTCACTAGGCTAAACTTGCTCATGTTACCTCAAATTTTAGTATGTTAGTCTTTAGGATATTCTCTACAGGTTTCATGAAGAGGTCGAAGTGAGATTCTCGGTAAAATTCAACATGCAACCCACAAACTACCAAAAGGTCAGCAAAATAGTTCCAGATCTAGGGTCTTCGTAGGAAGAGGGTTTCACCTCTCAAAACTCAGTCTGTTTCTCTGAAATTTTAGTATGTTATACTTTGAGATGTTTTCTACAACTTTCATGAAGGAGTGGAAGTCAAAATCGAACTCAAAACATGCATACAAGCCTCCACAAGATTCTGGGTCAGGCGGTTTACACGAGATCAGTAGCATTTTCAAGAACAAACCACATTAGCTTCGGTTCCTTGCCTCTAAACATCCTAGATTTCAACCATACATGCAAGACATACATGCAAGAGTAGAAAGTGGATCCTAACTTGCCTCTAAGATCAAGCGGATGACAGCAAACGGACGGCACACCGGCGACGGACGGACGGATGGCGTGCAGGCGGCGACGGGTGGACGGCTCCTTCTCCTCCTCGGTTCCTCCCCCTCTCTCGGCGATTCTCTCTCTCTCTCTCTCACTTGGCTTGGCCGGAAACCACCAACCGGCCACTCTCTCTCCCCCTTTTATTTCCCTTAAGCCACAATCATTAGTAATGATTAGTAGCCACCCTTGATAGCCAATGCATGAAGCCCTCCTCTTGCCACTTGGCATGACACATGCAAGATGGGCTTGGGCTTGGATTGGGCCGGCCTCCCTTGTGGCCAATGACAGCCCATTCGTGGTCTTCAATGGGCCGACTATCTTGGCCCATCAAAGTTCACTCTTGGGCCTAAGGCCCAAACCAAAATAAAAATCAAATTTTACCTTTTATTCTTTCTTTTATAGGTTTTAAGTTTTAAATTCCACATGGCCAAAATCTTGTAACATTTTTTTTGTAGGAAATTTAGTCTATAAGGTGCGTAGCCACGAATAGATTATTCTCATTAATTTATCTTATAATACTAATTTAAAAATTCATGAACACAAGCATATATCACTTAGCCTTAAGAGAAAACTAATGGCTAAAACATAAATCATAGGTAAATTTCATTACCTAATTATGAGCTTTAATTCCTCTAGAGGTTGTCTTGAATTTTTTTGGGATGCCACATATACTTGGAAGGTTCTTCATATGGAAACCTAGATCCTGATTGTATGGACGAGCAGGATTGATGGGCTATCTTTATATTCCTTAAATAACTCGAGATCTCCCTAATTGATTCTGTCAAACGGGTAGATTGGAAGAATTCCGTTGGAAGGTGCCAAAGGTTATGAAAGCATGGAGGAGTTTATAAATGAAGACACTCTAGTTATTCGAGGTGGTGCGAGATAGAAAAATTCCAACGTCTGAAGCTTCTTGTACTTTGCTTATTCGATTGTTGAGCTTAAATTCATACTCAAAAGAGAGATTAGATACTGGTGAGACCTTGAGGAAGTGTAATAGAATCACTACACTGTGGAATCAAGGACATGCGATTGTAACACCTCTTTTGATTCATAGTGAAATCTAGCCGATGGGTTGTCAATGCTAGAGAGTGGACGTAGGCTTAGTCTAAGCTGAACCACTATAAATCTTGTGTTCTTATTCTCTTCCTTGAACTCCTTTATTTTTTTCATAACTCTATTTAATTGTTAGAGTCTGATTTCCTCTGCAAAGTCTATTGTCAACTAGACTCAGGTTAAAAGTAAAGTTTTACTCTAGATTTTGCAAAATTTGTTTTCACACCTATTCACCCCCCTCTAGGTGTTCGTACTAGCACTTTCAATTGGTATTAGAGCCTATGTACTCATTTATTTGAAGTGTTTTTACTTCTGAGTTAAAGATCTATGGCTAGTATGTTTGCTCTAGGTTTGGTTGATGGGCAAAGCAACACCAGACTGCCTCATTTTGATGGAAAATAATACAGTATATGGAAAAACAAAATGAAAGCATTTTTTAGATCGAAAGATCCTCTCAAATGGGATGTGGTAGACAAATGACTCATTTATAAAGCTATAACAGTCTCAGAAAGGGGAAAATAAGCTGCATAGGCTAGCGAGATGACTCAAGAAGAGATAACCAATAGTCAAGCTCTTAATGCAAAAGCAATTTACTCCTTATATTGTGCATTATCTCCTACTGAATATAATAGAATATCTTCTTGTGAAACAGCTAAAGAAGTCTGGGATAGGCTGCACATTACCTATGAAGGAATTGATCGAGTGAAAGAAACCAGGATCAATATTCTGCTCGGCCAATATGAAGCCTTCAAGATGAAGCTAGGAGAATCTATCACTAACATGTTTAGTCATTTTACAGAAATCATGAATGGTCTTGAGTATTAAGGTCTATTGGAGAAAACTTCCTTATTTGTTTTGAAGCTGACACAACATTTCTATCAGTCTAGTCTGAAGACTTGTAGACTCTTTCGTCAAAATCTGAAGACCGCCAAACTGCCAGACTCAAGATTTAAAGTTTGCCCTCATAGACAGTTTCTAGTCCGATGAAGAAGACTTGTCCAGAATTGATTATTCTTTAAGGATTTGATTTGAGTCGCTAAAGAAGTTCTCACGGTTGGAGATTGCATCTCAAGATCTATTATTCGTTTGAAATCAATACGAGTAATTTAGATCCGTTGATTGGCGAAGTATACTTGGAAAGTTCTACTTATGGAAACCTAGATCCTGATTGTATGGGCGAGCAGGATTAATGAGCTATCATCACATTCCTTAAGTAACTCGAGATCTCCCTAATTGATTCTGTCCAATGGGTAGATTGGAAGAACTCTTTTGGAAGGTGCCAATAGTTATGGAGGCATGAAAGAGTATATAAGGAAGATGCTCTAGTTATTCGAGTGTGTGCACGATAGATAAATTTCAAAATCTAAAGCTCCTTGTTCATTATTGATTAAGTTGTTGAGCGAAAATTTGTACTCAAAAGAGAGTTTAGACATTTGTGAGGCCTTGAGGAAGTGTAGCAAAGTCTCTACACTGTGGAATAAATAATGTGATACTGTAACAATTCTTTTGATTCATAGTGAAATCCAGCCGGTGAGCTGTCAGTGCGGGAGAGTGGACGTAGGCTTGGATTAAGCCGAACCACTATAAACCTTGTGTTCTTATTCTCTTCCCTGAACTATTTTATTTTGCTCGTAACTCTATTTAATTGTTAGAGTCTGATTTCCTCTACAAAGTCTATTGTCAACCAGACTCAGGTTAAAAGTAAAGTTTTCTACTATATTTTATAAAAATTGTTTTCGCACCTATTCACACCCCTCTAAGTGCTCGTACTAGCATTATCAATTGGTATTAGAGCCTGTGTACTCATTTAAATTGAAGTGTTTTTACTTCAGAGTTAAAGATCCATGACTAGTATGTTGGCTCTAGGTTTGGTTGAAGGACAAAGCAACACCAGACTGCCTTATTTTGATGGAAATGAATACAATATATGGAAAAAGAAGATGAAGGCATTCCTAAGATCAAAAGATCCTCTAGAATGGGATATGGTAGAGAAAGGAATCATTCCTAAAGCTACAACAGTCTCAGAAAGGGGAAAAGAGTTGCAGAGGCTAGCGAGATGACTCAAAAAGAGATAACCAAGAGACAAGCTCTTGATGCAAAAGCAATTTACTCCTTATATTGTGCATTATCTCCTACTGAATATAATAGAATATCTTCTTGTGAAACAGCAAAAGAAGTCTGGGATAGGCTGCACATCACCTATGAAGAAACCGATCGAGTGAAAGAAACAAGAATTAATATTATGCTCGGTCAATATGAAGCCTTCAAGATGAAGCCAGGAGAATCTATCAATGACATGTTTAATCATTTTACAGAAATTGTAAATGGTCTTGAGTATCAAGGTCAACCTATCTCAGGACCCATGAAGGTTAACAAATTGCTGCGTGGACTTTCCAAAGATTGGAATCATGTAAAGACCTCAATAAGAGAGACACAAAGGATCATGCTACTCTCCATTAACGAAATGGTTGGTACTCTTTAGTCTTATGAAGTGGAGCAAATCAATGAAGATGAAGATCCCAAAGGTAAAAAAATCTATTGCTTTAAAATCTAATGATGACTCTGATGTTACATATTCTGAAGACGATTGGACGATGAAGAGCTTGCTCTCATGATAAGAAGGTTCAGAAAACTGAACAAAAAGGGAAGAAGATTCAATTGGAAGAAACAAAGCTCTCAAAAGTTTCAAAATAAATCAGTTAAGGACGATGAATCCAATAAAGATGTGATTTGTTTTGAATGTAAGAAAAAGGGACACATCAGACCCAACTGTCCCTTACTGAAGAAAAAGAAAGGAAAAGCTGAGAAATACAAAAAGACACTCAAAGCAGAAATTTGGAGTGATACCGAATGCGAAGAGAGTGATGATGATTATGTTAATATTTGTTTAATGGCAAAATCAGAATAAGATTTAGACTTTGAGATAGATACAGACACATACTTAGACAGTGAAATCGAGGTAAGTAATTTAAAAATTCCCACTAAAGTCTCTAAATATATTGATGAACTGTGTCTTAGTCTCAAAACCTCTCTCAAGAGGATTTTCGAGCTAAACAGGGAAAATTCTACACCGAAGTAACGGGAGATTGTTTGGAAAGAAAAGTTTGAAAATTTAGATAAAAGTTTTATTACTTTGAAAGAAAATACACTTTTGAAAAATGATATTTCAAGTATTTCAAAAAGGTTTTTTTATATGATCTGAGAAATTGGAAAAGATTATTTCAACACAAAGACCTTACTTTAATAAATCAGGCTTGGGAATGACTTTTGAAACCATTCCTCTAATTGATTTTCCAAAAGTAAATGAAATAATTAAACAAAGACCTACAAAAGCCTTCTATAAAAATCATTTTCAAAATGTCTTTGTAAAACCTGTTGGCCGTAGTACTCTTAAATGTTCTAAGTGCAACAGCTTAGAACACTTTGAGAAAGAATATCTCATGGTTTGGAAACCTGTTAAGAAGGATTGGGCAAAGACTGTATATTGCACTAACTCCATTGGACCCAAGAAAGTGTGGGTACCAAAGAAAGCTTGAGTTTCTTTTTTAAATGTAGGTCTCTATCAAGAAAAATGTCAAATGGTACTTGGATAGTGGATGCTCAAGACATATGATAAGAGATTCAAGTTGTTTCATAAAGCTTATGCAAGTTAATGGTGGAAAAGTTTTTTTTGGTGGAAATAACAAATGACAAATTGTCGAATGCGCAATAGTAAAGATTGGAAGTCTCACAATCAACAACGTCTCCTTAGTAGAAGGACTCAATTACAACTTGCTAAGTATCAGTCAACTGTGCGACACAGGATTCAAAATCAATTTTCAATAAGAAATATGTTCGGGAACCAGTAAAGACTTCTCTCAGACTTTCACTGAGCGAAGACATGGGAAAATCTATCTTTTGGATATCAAACCAGACAAATCTCAATGTCTAATTTCAATTCAAGATGAAGCTAATCTCTGGCATCGAAAACTTGGCTATATCAACATAAAGCAAATTGTCAAGATCTCTTTAAAGAAGCTTGTTTGTGGACTACCCAACCTAACATACCAAAAATCTGAATTATGCACACCATGTATATTGGGAAAATAGGTTAGAAGTTCTTTCAAACCAATAAGTCAAGTTTCCATTAATCGTGTGCTGCAGCTACTGCATAAGGATCTCTTTGGACCAACTAGAACCCAAAGCATTGGTGGAAAGAAATATTGCCTAGAAATAATGGATGATTATTCACGATTTACTTGGGTATACTTTCTTGCAAGTAAGTCTAAAACATTCTTTTATTTTTTAAAGTTTGCTAAGAAAGTACAGAATGAGAAAGGGTATGTTATTTCAAGTATACGGACAAACCATGGAGGTGAGTTTGAAAATCAAGACTTTGCTAAATTCTGTGATGAATCTAGTTTTCAACATATGTTCTCCTCTCCATACACTCCAGAATAGAATGGAGTTGTGGAAAGGAATAATAGATCGTTGCAAGAAATGGCTAGAACACTTTTAATTGAAAGCAACATTTCTTCTCGTTTTTGGGCTGAAGCAGTTTCTACAGCATGTTATATTATTAACAGAGTTTTCTTAAGACTTATTATGGAGAAAACTCCCTATGAGTTGTTCAAAGGAAAGAAGCCAATTGTTTCCTATTTTCATATGTTTAGTTGCAAATGTTTTATATTGAAAAATGCAAATGATCGAATTGGTAAGTTTGAAGTAAAATCAGACGAAAGAATCTTCCTTGGATATTCAACCACCAGCAAAGCTTATAGAGTATACAACAAGAAAACTCAATCTGTGGAAGAATTGATGAACATCAAATTTCAAGATCCTATACAAAATCAATCGATTCAGTCTCAACTTGAAGAATCTGAACCTACTCTAGACTCTACAAAATCTATTTCCCCTAAAGCAGCTCAGACTACAGAAGGTCAACAATGAACGAACGTTGAAGAATCAAATGAAGAAAAAGATCAACAATCTATCAGACTAACCAGCAACTAGAAGCATAAGTCCAGTCATCCCAAAGAACTCATTATTAGTGACATTGATGAAGGGATTCGTACAAGATCCAAAAAGCATGAAAAGTCTAGCATTGTGGCTCTTATTTTTGAAATAGAACCCAAAAGCATAGAAGAAGCTTTAACTGATGAAAGCTGGAATGAAGCTATGCAAGAAGAACTCAGGCAATTCAGTGTTAACGATGTTTGGAAATTAACTCCTAAACCAAAAGGTAAATCTGTTATTAGAGCTAAATGGGTTTTCAGGAACAAGATGGACGAGAAAGGAAAAGTTATAAGGAATAAAGCAAGACTCGTGGCCAAAGGATATACACAAGACTATGATGAGACTTATGCACCAGTAGCAAGGTTAGAAGCAATTAGATTATTATTTGCTTTTGCTTGTTATAAAAATTTCAGGTTATTACAAATTGACATCAAAAGTGCATTCCTGAATGGATTTATCCAAAAGAAAGTCTATGTGGAACAACCTCTTGGTTTTGAAAACCCAAGGAAACCTGACTCTGTATTCAGACTAAAAAAAGTGCTATATGATTTAAAGCAAGCATCTCGAGCTTGGTACGACATGTTAAGTAAGTTTTTAATCCAAAATGGCTTTGTTAAAGGTAAAGTAGACACTACTCTGTTTATTAAAAGAGAAAGTAAAAACTTTATACTTATTCAAATTTATGTTGATGATATTATTTTTGGATCACCTAAAGAAAATCTGTGCAAGAAATTCTCTAAGTCTATACAGGATGAATTCAAGATGAGCATGATGGGTGAACTATCTTTCTTTCTCGGACTACAAGTATAACAATTGAAGGAATGAATTTTCATTCACCCAGAAAAATACGTTAAAGAACTTGTTAAAAGTTCGGTTTGGAGAATTGCAAAAAGACTTATA
Source organism: Eucalyptus lansdowneana (assembly GCA_017140395.1). NCBI lineage: Eukaryota > Viridiplantae > Streptophyta > Magnoliopsida > Myrtales > Myrtaceae > Eucalyptus > Eucalyptus lansdowneana. Next base: position 168,862 of record CM029483.1, on the reverse strand, counting down.
TACCAATGTCAAGTTCTTTGAAGATGGATAAAGATGAAGGAGGAAAGAAAGTTGACCAAAAGCTATACAGGAGTATCATTGGTTCACTTCTTTATCTTACTGCCTCTAGACCTGACATTTTGTTTAGTGTTTGCATTTGTGCCAGATTTCAATCAGATCCCAAATAATCTCATCTAAGTACTGCAAAATGCATCATCAAATATGTTGCAACAACCTTTAAGTTAGGTCTATGGTATCCTAAAGAATGAGACTTCACTCTTCTTGGATACTCAGATGTAGATCTAGCAGGATGCAGAGTTGATAGAAAGAGTACCTCGGGCACTTGTTAATTGCTTGGTAACAGGACAATATCTTGGTTCTCAAGAAAGCAAAGTACTGTAACTCTCTCAACAGCAGAAGAGTATGTGGCTCTTGGAAGTTGTTCTCAAATCTTATGGATAAAACAACAGCTAAAAGACTTTGAAATCAAAGACTCATGCACTGAGATTAAATGTGACAACACCAGCATATTAATCTCACCAAGAATCCAATTTTTCATTGAAGAGCAAAGCATATAGAGATTCAACATCATTTTATTATAAACCATATTCAAAATGGAGAAGTCTTAATGCAATTCATTGACTCAAAGAATCAGCTAGCGGACATTTTTACAAAGCCACAGGAGACAAGTCAATTTGAGTCTATTCGATCCAAACTTAATATCTTAAAGTCTAAAGAAGCTCAGACTCAGTGATAAAAGTCGAAAGATGCTCAGACTCAGAAGTTCAAGAATCACGACTATAAGTCATTTCAGTTCTAGCAATTTATCTTTCGGATAAAATCTTGAAAATGTACGAATGTTTATTAATCTGCAATTGATTGATGTTATCTTTCCAAGTTTTTGAAATTGTAGAAATTGTTCTTTTTTGAAAAGGAAGTTATCTTTTTAAGATGACAGTTATCTATTTTCAAAAAGGCAGTTATTTTTTAAAAGGCATTTTTTATTTTTCCCTTTTATGTCGATCCGTATACCTCGTTTCGATTGCTTTATATACTGTTTTTTCTTCCTCTTTTTACTTACAAACCCTAGAAGCACAGAACATCACCTTCTTACTTTTTCTTTTTAATTGAATCCTTAAATTTTTCATCTTTCTCGCGAATCGAGTTCGGAAACTCTCTCAAAGACTGTGATAATATCTTCCCAAAGAAATTCTTCAAGGATTGCAGGCAAGGGACCACAGCATATGCATGAGGGTCCTACGCACTTTGACATTACCGAGGAAGAAGAATCTCCAAGACAACAGTAGAGTCCACAACATTCTCAACCACGCCATTCTCCTCAGGCTAGACCACAGAATATTCATCAACAACAGTCGGAGGAAGAAATTATTGAGGATGCTGAACCTGTAAGGACTCTTAAGCCTGCTTTTACATTCAAACTATACTCTGCCTTAAAGGATGGAGGTTCTCCAATGAACTTTATTGATGAATTTTTGAAAGAAAAGGGGTACAGAAATGAAACCCATTTCTTACAAACGATGGAACGTTCGGGGATTGCTCCTGTTGGCTCGGTAGAAATGGCTTTTGCGAATTTCCCAACTGATTCACGTGTTGGAGGATTTAGTCAACCTGATGGAAATGATGATGAAAAGATATTCACTCATTTTAAGCCTAGAATGGGTGTTGCTGCAAACATTTAAGGAAAAAGAGCAGATTTATTTCGTTCTGAGGAACATAAGTGAGTTTACCCTAAGTTGCTGAAGCGAGGGGTGATGAACCCACGAAGTGTGGATTTTGATTTTCTCTACTCTCTGAACGTGAAATTGCGAGAGAAATTTACTTTACTTCAACTTGAACGATTTTGCTCTGAGACAACAGTAGCTCATCTAGAACTTACTGCGTATTTCTATTCCAATCTAAGCTTTTTGGATAAGAATAGATTTTCTTTCAGTGTTATAGACCAGGATTATGTGGTTGATATGGACACTTTGGCTGATGTGATTAGAGTAGAGAGAGGGATGTTCCAATCAATTAGTGTGTCTATTGGTCGTGCGACTGTGGAGCTTGTTCGAGATGGAATGGAAAAAGGCTGAACCTCGTATTTGAGGATGAGTGCCTCAAATGTCTTGCTTCACAAGATTGTGATTAACTGTCTTAGACCCAAATCCACATCAAAGATTGACGTCTCCAATTCAGAAGCAAAGCTAATGTATGCTATTAATGCTGGTAAAAAGTTCTCTCTGCCACACACTATCATGTTTCACATATATAGATCAATGGTGAAGGATAAGGGCCAACTTCCTTACTCAGCACTTGTTACTCAGTTATTCAGACATTTTAAAATTCAGCCTCCCGAAATTTTGTGTGTTCGAACTTGTGATCAAATGGTGGTGGGACTAAAGATGGTTTCAAAGATGCGTCTGAAGGAACTAAACAAGGCTTTGGAGAGATTTAAGGAGAAGACTCCTATCAAAACTCATCAAGACTCTGTGGCTGCAAAAAGGAAAGGCAATGAGCCTATTACAGCTCCATCTAAGAAAAGGAGAGCACTCATCTTGCAGGATGAAAAAGATAAAGACGATATTACCATTTTCGCTCTTGCCTTAAGGAACTTACAACGTTTTGTTCCAAAGACAGAAAATAGAGAAGACCAAGACAGAGAAGAAACAGAGTAGAGTAGTGAAGAGAGAGAAACGATGAGGAAAGAAGCAAAGGAAGAAAGAACTGCAGAAGAAGATCAAAGAGGAGAACAAGCTCATCATGTAACTGAAGAAGAGACAGAGCATGAAGAGTACTTCTCTCCACCTGAAGGCACTGAAACTGGGGGAGCTACTGAGAAAAGAGGTACCCCTTCACTTGCTTTTACTAGTGATGATGTCAGTCGTTCTCCTGCAGATCCAGAAGATGTATATGCCTCTCAATTTCCTAAAGAAGGTCATGAGGTTTCATCTCCGAGTCTGGGTGCTCATGCTGAAATGCCATCATCTGTCAATACTCCACAAACTAATCATGCTGAAGCAAGCACTCAAACTGACAACTCAGCAGACTTTAGAAGATTCCTTGATGTTCTTATGGAGATGCGAGGTCAGATTTATGCCTTGGGATGTGAATTTTGGAATATGCAGAATGCTAATCAAGCATCTTCAGTTTCTTTGCTCAATCAAGTTCAGGCCCTTAATCTTCAAGTTCAAGCAACTGCCAAGGGTGAGGAAACATCGTAATTGAAGGAGGATCTGAGAAAGCTGGAGGAGACTGTCAAGTTGATGGGAGACTTACAGCTTGTTCGCATTCCAAAACAATCTCAATTTTATCCAAATCTCTTTTTCGTCTCTACCTTTTTAATGCTGACAAAAATGGAGAGAAGTTGGTGCATATTTGATTTAATTTGACTTTTGGATTTGACTTTAATTCTTGTTTGGTTATGACTGGTTTGGACTGTGTCTTTTGGTTTGGACTGTTTGATCGTTTAATTCTTGCAGTATCTTAAGCGTTGTTGGTATTCATGGAAAAGATAGTTGTTTTTACAGGACTAACTCATTTCCTGTGGATGTAGATTCGATACTATCTTTATCCTAATCCATTTATCTTTTATGAGATATCCTTGTTCGCTTGAGTATTGTCTGGCAGGTCAAAAGTATCAAAATCTACAGGAAAATTTTGTCACCATCAAAAAGGGGGAGATTATTGGAGAAAACTTCCTTATTTGTTTTGAAGTTGACAAAATGTTTCCATCAGTTTAGTCTGAAGACTTGTTGACTCTTTCGTCAAAATCTGAAGACCGCCAGACTGCCAAACTCAAGATTTAAAGTCTGCCCTCATTGACAGTTTCTAGTCCGACGAAGAAGACTTGTCTAGAATCGAGTATTTCTTTAAGGATTTGATTCGAGCGGCTAAAGAAGTTCTCACGGCTGGAGATAGCATCTCAAGATCTATTATTCATTTTGAAATCAATACGAGTAATTTGGATCCGTTGATTGGCGAAGTATACTTTGAAGGTTTTACTTATGGAAACCAAGATCCTGATTGTATGGGCGAGCAGGATTGGTGGGCTATCATCACATTCCTTAAGTAACTCGAGATCTCCCTAATTGATTATGTCCAAAGGGTAGATTGGAAGAACTCCTTTGAAAGGTGCCAACGGTTATGGAGGCATGGAGGAGTATATAAGGAATATGCTCTAGTTATTCGAGTGTGTGCACGATAGATAAATTTCAAAGTCTAAAGCTTCTTGTTGTTTGCTGATTCAATTGTTGAGCGAAAATTTGTACTCAAAAGAGAGTTTAGACATTTGTGAGGCCTTAAGGAAGTGTAGCAAAGTCTCTACACTATGGAATAAAGGACGTGATACTGTAACGACTCTTTTGATTCATAGTGAAATCTAGCCGGTGGGCTGTTAGTGCGGGAGACTGGACATAGGCTTGGATTAAGCCGAACAACTATAAACCTTGTGTTCTTATTCTCTTCCCTAAACTCTTTTATTTTGCTCACAACTCTATTTAATTATTAGAGTTCGATTTCCTCTACAAAGTCTATTATCAACCAAACTCAAGTTAAAAGTAAAGTTTTATACTATATTTTGTAAAAGTTGTTTTCGCACCTATTCACCCCCCTCTAGGTGCTCGTACTAGCATTATCAAGATCAACTAATCTCAGGACCCATGAAGGTTAACAAACTGCTACGTGGACTTTCCAAAAATTGGAATCACGTAAAGACCTCAATAAAGGAAACACAAAAGATCATGCCATTCTCCGTTGACGAATTGGTTAGCACACTTTAGTCCTATGAAGTGGAGCAAATCAATGAAGAAGAAGATTACAAAGGTAAAAAGTCTATTGCCTTAAAATCTAATGATGATTATGATGTTACAGATTCTGAAGACGATATGGACAATGAAGAGCTTGCTCTCATGATAAGAAGATTCAGAAAACTGAACAAAAATGGAAGAAGATTCAATTGGAAGAAACAAAACTCTTAAAAGTTTCAAAATAAATCAGCTGAAGACGACGAATACAACAAAGATGTGATTTGTTTTGAATGCAAGAAAAAGTGGCACATCAGACTCAACTGTTCCTTGTTGAAGAAAAAGAAAGGAAAAGATGAGAAATACATAAAGACACTCAAAGTAGAAACTTGGAGTGATACCGAATGCAAAGAGAGTGATGATGATTATGCTAATATTAGTTTAATGGCAAAATCAGAATCAGACTCTGACTCTAAGATGGATACCGACTCGACTCGGACAGTGAAATCGAGGTAAGTAATTTAAAAATTCCTACTAAAGTCTCTAAATATATTAATGAACTATGTCTTAGTCTCAAAACCTCTCTCAAGAGGATTTCCGAGTTAAAAAGGGAAAATTCTACACCGAAGCAATAGGAAATTGTTTGAAAAGAAAAGTTTGAAAATTATATAAAAGTTTTGTTACTTTAAAAGAAAATACAGACTCTCTTTCAAAAGAAAATACACTTTTGAAAATGATATTTCAATCATTTCAAAAAGGTTTTCTATAGGATCTGAGAAATTGGAAAAGATTTTTTCAGTACAAAGACCTTGCTTTAACAAATCAGGCTTGAGAATGACTTCTGAAACCATTCCTTTAATTGATTTTCCAAAAGTAAAGGAAATAATCAAACAAAGACCTACAAAAGCCTTTGATAGAAATCATTTTCAAAAAGTCTTTGTAAATCCTGTTGGCCGAAGTGCTCTTAAATGTTATAAGTGCAACAGCTCAGAACACTTTGAAGAAGAATGTCTTATGGTTTGGAGACCTGTCAAGAAGGATTGGGCAAAAACCGTATATTGCACTAACTCCATTGGACCCAAGAAAGCATGGGTACCAAAGAAAGCTTGAGTTTCTTTTTTAATTGCAGGTCACTATCAAGAAAAATGTCAAATGGTACTTGGATAGTGGATGCTCAAGACATATGACAGGAGATTCAAGTTGTTTTATGAAGCTCATCCAAACAAATGGAGGAAAAGTTTCTATTGGTGGAAATAGCAAGGGAAGAATTGTCAGATGCGGAATAGTAAAGATTGGAAGCTTTATGATCAATAATGTCTCCTTGGTAGAATGACTAAATTACAATATTCTTAGCATAAGCCAACTGTGCCACACAGGTTTCAAAATCAAATTTTAAGAAGGAATATGTTCGGGAACCAGTAAAGACTTCTCTTAGACTTTCACAAGGCAAAGACATGGGAACATCTATCTTTTGGATATCAAATTAGAAAAATCTCAATTTCTAATTTCAATTCAAGATGAAGCTAATCTATAGCATCGAAAGTTTGGCCATATCAACATGAAGCAAATTGCCAAGATCTCTTCAAAGAAGCTTGTTCGTGGACTACCCAACCTGAAATACCAAAAATCTGAATTATGCACACCATGTGTGTTGGGAAAACAGGTTAGAAGTTCTTTCAAACCAATAAATCAAGTTTCCACTAATCGTGTGCTGCAGCTCCTACATATGGATCTCTTTGGACCAACTAGAACTCAAAGCATTGGTGGAAAGAGATATTGCCTAGTAATAATGGATTATTATTCACGATTTACTTGGGTATACTTTCTGGCAAGTAAGTCTGATACCTTATCTTATTTTTTAAAGTTTGCTAAGAATGTACAGAATGAGAAAGGGTATGTTATTTCAAGTATTTAGACAGACCATAGAGATAAGTTTAAAAATCAAGACTTTGCTAAATTCTGTGATGAATCTGGTTTTCAGCATATGTTCTCCTCTCCATATACTCCCGAACAGAATGGAGTTGCGGAAAGGAAGAATAGATCGTTGCAAGAAATGGCTAGAGCACTTTTAATTGAAAGCAATATTTCTTCTCATTTTTGGGCTGAAGCATTTTCTACAGCATGTTATATCATTAACAGAGTTTTCTTAAGGCCTGTTTTGGAGAAAACTCCCGATGACTTGTTCAAAGGAAAGAAGCCAATTGTTTATTATTTTCATGTGTTTGGTTGCAAATGTTTTGTATTGAAAAATGCAAATGATCGAATTGGTAAGTTTGAAAAAAAATCAGACAAATGAATCTTCCTTGGATATTCAACCTCCAGCAAAGCTTACAGAGTATGCAACAAGAAGACTCAATTTGTGGAAGAATTGATGAATGTTAAATTTCAAGACCTTATACAAAATCAATCGATCCAGACTTAATCTGAAGAATTTGAACCTACTCCAGACTCTACAAAGTCTAATTCCCTAGAAGCAGCTCAGACTTCAGAAGGTCAACAACGAACGAATGTTGAAGAATCAACTGAAGAAAAAGTTCAACGGTCTGTCAAACCAACTAGCAATTGTAAGCATAAGTCCACTCATCCCAAAGAACTCATCATTGGTGACATTGATGAAGGGATTCGTATTAGATCCAAAAGGCATGAAGAGTCTAGCATTGTGGCTCTTATTTATGAAATAGAACCCAAAAGCATAGAAGAAGCTTTAATCAATGAAAGCTGGATTGAAGCTATGCAAGAAGAGCTCAGGCAGTTCAGTGTTAATGATGTTTGGGAATTAACTCCTAAACCAAAAGGTAAATCTGTTATTGGAACTAAATGGGCTTTCAGGAACAAGATGGATGAAAAAGGAAAAGTTGTAAGGAACAAAGCAAGACTTGTAGCCAAAGGATATACGCAAGAAGAAGGGATAGAGTATGATGAGACTTACGCACCAGTAGCAAGGTTAGAAGCAATTAGATTATTACTTGCTTTTGCTTGTTATAAGAATTTCAGCTTATTCCAAAAGGACGTCAAAGGTGCTTTCGTGAATGGATTTATCCAAGAAGAAGTCTATGTAGAACAACCTCCCGGTTTCGAAGACCCAAGGAAACCAGACTCTGTATTCAGACTGAAAAATGTGCTATATGGTTTAAAGCAAGCTCCTCGAGCTTGGTACGACATATTAAGTAAGTTTTTAATCCAAAATGACTTTGTTAAAGGTAAAGTGGACACTACTCTGTTTATTAAAAGAGAAAGTAAAAACTTCATACTTGTTCAAATCTATGTTGATGATATTATTTTTGGATCACCTAACGAAAACCTGTACAAGAAATTCTCTAAGTCTATACAGGATGAATTCAAGATGAGCATGATGGGTGAACTATCCTTCTTTCTCGGACTACAAGTGAAACAATTGAAGGAAGAAATTTTGATTTACCAAGAAAAATACCCTAAAGAACTTGTTAAAAAGTTCGGTTTGGAGAATTGCAAAAAGACTGATATACTAATGTCAAGTTCTTTGAAGATGGACAAAGATGAAGGAGGAAAGAAAGTTGACCATAAGTTGTATAGGAGTATCATTGGTTCACTTCTTTATCTTACTGCCTCTAGACCTGACATTTTGTTTAGTGTTTGTATTTGTGCCAGATTTCAATCGGATCCCAAAGAATCTCATCTAAGTGCTGCAAAACTCATCATCAAATACATTGCAACAACCTCTAAGTTAGGTCTGTGGTATCCTAAAGAAGGAGACTTTACTCTCCTTGGATATTTAGACGCGGATCTAGCAGGATGCAGAGTTGATAGAAAGAGCACCTCGGACACTTGTCAATTGCTTGGTAACAGAACAATATATTGGTTTTCAAGGAAGCAAAGTACTGTAGCTCTTTCAACAGCAGAAGTAGAGTATGTGACTCTTGGAAGTTGCTGTTCTCAAATCTTATGGATAAAACAACAACTAAGAGACTTTGGAATCGAAGATTCATGCATTGAGATCAAATGTGACAACACTAGCACGATTAATCTCACTAAGAATCCAATTCTACATTCAAGAGCAAAGCACATAGAGATTCAACATCATTTTATTAAAGACCGTGTTCAAAATAGAGAAGTCTTGATTCAATTCATTGACTTAAAGAATCAGCTGGCGGACATTTTTACAAAGCCACTGGAGAAAAATCTATTTGAGTTTATTTGCTCCAGACTTAATATCATAAAGTCTGAAGAAACTCAGACTTAGGGATAAAAGTCTGAAGATGTTCAGACTTAGAAGACAAAAAAATTATGACTGTAAGTTATCTTCAATTTAGCTTTCGGATAAAAACTCGAAAAGGTACGATTGTTTATTAATCGGCAATTGATTGATGCTATCTTCCCAAGTTTTTGACATTGTAGCAATTATTCTTTTTCAAAAAGGAAGTTATCTTTTTTGAAATGACAGTTATCTATTTTCAAAAAGGTAGTTATTTTTGAAAAGGCATTTTTTTTTTTCCTTTTATGATGATCTGTATACTTCGTTTCGACGGCTTTATATACTGTGTTTCTTCTTCATTTTTACTCACAAACCCTAGAGCACAGAACTTCACTTCCTTACTTTTTCTCTCTAGTTTAATCGTTAAAGTTTTCATCTTTCTCGCGAGTCGAGTTCGGAAATTCTCTCAAAGACTGTGATAATGTCTTCCCAAAGAAAGTCCTCAAGGATTGCAAGCTGGGGACCACAACATATGCGTGAGGGTCCTACGCACTTCGATCTGACTGAGGAAGAAGACTCTTCAAGGCAGCAACAAAGTCAACAACAACATTCTCAACCGCGCCATTCTTCTCAAGCTAGACAACAAGAGTCTCCACAACAACAGGTAGAGGAAGAAATTATTAAGGATGTCGAACCTGTAAGGACTCTTAAGCTTGCTTTTACATTCAAACTCTACACTGCCCCGAAGGAAGGTGGTTCTCCGATGACCTTTATTGATGAATTTTTGAAAGAAAAGGGGTACCGAAATGAAACCTATTTTTTTTTTTTAAGAACGATGGAACATTTAAGAATTGCTCCTGCTGGTTCGGCAGAAAGGGCTTTTGCGCACTTCCCAAGTGATCCACGTGTTGGAGGATTTAATCAACCGAAAGGAAAGGATGACGATGAGAAAATGTTCACTCATTTTAAGCCTAGAATGGGTGTTGCTGCAAAAATTCAAGGAAAAAGGACAGATCTGTTTCATTCTGAGAAACATAAGCGAGTTTACTCTAAGTTGCTGAAGCGAGGGGTAATGAACCCAAGGAGTGTGGATTTTGATCTTCTTGATTCTCTGAACGTGAAATTACAGGAGAAATTTACTTTACTTCAACTTGAACATTTTTGCTTTGAGACAACTGTAGCTCATCCTGAACTTACCGTGTATTTCTATTCCAATCTAAGCTTTTTAGATGCGAATAGATTTTCATTTAGTGTTAGAGACCAGGATTATGTGGTTGATATGGATACTCTGGCTGATGCAATTAGAGTGGAGAGAGGAATATTCCAATCAATTAGTGTGTTTATCGGTTTTGCTACTATGGAGCATGTTCGAGACAGAATTGCAAAAGGTTGGATTTCGTATTTGAGGATGAGTGCCTCAAATGTCTTGCTTCATAAGATTATAATCAATTGTCTCAGACCCAAATCCATGTCAAAGACTGATGTCTCCATTTCTGAAGCGAAGCTGATGTACGCAATCAATATTGGTTACAAATTCTCTCTACCGCACACTATCATGTTTCATATGTATAGGTCAATGGTAAAGGACAAGGGCCAACTTCCCTACTCAGCCCTTGTTACTCGTCTATTCAGACATCTTAATATTCAGCTTCCCAAAATTCTGTGTATTTGAACCTGTGATCCAATGGTAGTAGGACTGAAGATGGTTTCAAAGATACGTCTGAAAGAACTAAACAAGACTTTAGAGCGTTTTAAGCAGAAGACCCCTGTCAAGACTCGTCAAGACCCTGTGGCTGCAAAACGGAAAGGCAAGGAGCCCATGACAGCTCTATCTAAGAAGAGGAGAGCACTCATCTTGCAGGATGAAGAAGATGAGGATGACATCACCATTTCCACTATTGCCTTATAGAACTTACAGCATCTTGTTCCAGAGACAGAGGATGGAGAGAACCAAGACAGAGAGGAAATAGAGCAGAGGAGTGAAGAGAGGGAATTGATGAGGAAAGAAGAAGAAGAAGGAAGAACTGTAGAAGAAGAGCAGAGAGGAGAACAAATAGAAGGAGAAAGTCATGGTGATTCTCCAGCAGAAGATGAAGGACAAGATTATGGTGGGATTGAAGAAGAACCAGAGCATGAAGAGTATTTCTCTCCACCTTAAGGCATTGAAACAGGGGGAGCTGTTGATAAAAGAGGTACTCTTTCACTTGCTTTTACCAGTGATGATGTTAGTCGTTCTCTTACCGATCCAGAAGATGTATATGCTTCTCAATTTCCCGAGAAAGCTAATGAGGTTTCATCTCCAAGTCTGGATGTTCATGCTGAAGTTTCATCATTTGCCAATACTCCTCAAACTGATCATGCTGAAACAAGCACTCAAACTGACAACTTAGCAGCCTTTAAAAGACTACTTGATGTTCTTTTAGAGATGAGAGGTCAGATTTATGCTTTGGGATGTGAATTTCAGAACATGCAGAATGCTAATCAAGCCACTTCAGTTTCATTGTACGATCAAGTTCAAGCCCTTAATCTTCAAGTTCAAGCAACTGCAAAGGGTGAGGAAGTAGCGTAACTGAAGGAGGATTTGAGAAAGCTGGAGGAGACTGTCAAATCGATGGGAGATTTCAAGCTCATTCGCGTTCCAAAACAATCATAACTTTATCCAATTCTCTTTTCCATCTCTACCTTTTGATGTTGCCAAAAAGGGGGAGAAGGTGGCGCAGATTTTGCTTTTAGATTTGACTTTATTTTTGACTGGTGTGACTGGTTTCGACTGTGTTTTGATCGTTTAATGCTTGCAGTATCTTAAGCATTGTTAGTAAAGATAGTTGTTTTTACAAGACTAACTCGTTTCCTGTGGATGCAAATTTGATACTATCCTTATCCTAACTTGTTTATCTTTTATGAGATATCTTTGTTTGCTTGAGTATTGTTTTGCAGGACAAAAGTATCCAAATCTGCTGGAAAGTTTTGTCACCATAAAAAATGGGGAGATTGTTGGAGAAAACTTCCTTATCTGTTTTAAAGTTGACAAAACATTTCCTTTAGTCTAATCTGAAGGCTTCCAGACTCTATTGTCAAAGTCTGAAGACCACCAGACTCAAGACGTAAAGTCTGCCCTCATTGACAGTTTCTAGACTGACGAAGAAGACTTATCCATATGCAAGTATATCTTTAAGGATTTTATTCATGCGACTAAAGAAGTTCTCATGGTTGGGGATGGCATCTCAAGATCTAATATTCATATTAAAATTAATTCAAGTAACTAAGATTCGTTGATTGGTGAAGTATACTTGGAAGGTTCTACATATGGAAACCTAGATCCTAATTGTATGAGCAAGCAAGATTGGTGGGCTATCTTCATATTGCTTAAATAACTCGAGATCTCCCTAATTGATTCTGTCCAACGGGTAGATTCGAAGAACTCCTTTGGAAGGTGCCAACGGTTATGAAGGCATGGAGGAGTTTATAAAGGAAGACGCTCTAGTTATTCGAGGTGGTGCGAGATAGAAAAATTCCAACATCTAAAGCTTCTTGTACTTTGCTTATTCAATTGTTGAGCTTAAATTTGTACTCAAAAGAGAGATTAGATACTGGTGAGACCTTGAGGAAGTGTAGAAGAATCACTACACTGTGGAATCAAGGACGTGCGATTGTAACACCTCTTTTGATTCATAGTGAAATCCAGCCGGTGGGTTGTCAGTGCGGGAGAGTGGACGTAGGCTTGGTCCAAGCCAAGCCACTATAAACCTTGTGTTCTTATTCTCTTCCTTGAACTCTTTTATTTTATTCGTAACTCTATTTAATTGTTAGAGTCCGATTTCCTCTGCAAAGTCTATTGTCAATCAGACTCAGGTTAAAAGTAAAGTTTTACTCTAGATTTTGCAAAATTTGTTTTCACACCTATTCACTCTCCTCTAGGTGTTCGTACTAGCACTTTCAGAGTAGAATCTTCTTCTTCAGTCAAGTCAAAGTGCGTAGGATCCTCAGGCATGTGCCGTGGTCCCCTGCTTGCAATTCTTGGTGACTTTCTCGAAGACATTGTCTCTTCAAGGGAAAAATTCACAATCCTGCTCGAAAAGATAAAAACTTTTGAATTAAACAACAGGGAAAGTGAGAGCAAGTGGGAGTTTAGAACTGTTAGGGTTTGAGAGTGAAAACGAAGAAGACGGATTTCAACAGTATATAAAGCAAGTAAAGCGAGGTAAACGAAGCGACATAAAAGGAAAAAATAAAAATACCTTTTCGAAAAAGAATAACTGCATTTTTGAAAATAGATAACTGCCTTTATGAAAATCGATAACTGCTATAAATAAAAAAAATTTGGAAGGATAATTTTAATCAATCAACGATTAATGAGTAACCGTACCTTTTCAAGTTTTTAACCAAAAATTAAATTATCAGTACCGAAATAACTTACAGTCGTAACTCTTGATCTTCTGAGTCTGAACACCTTCAGACTTCATCTCTGAGTCTGAGCTCCTTCAAACTTTAAAAGATATGATGTTCAATCTAGTGCGAATATACTCAAATAGGCTTTTCTCCAATGGCTTTGTAAATATGTCCACCAGTTGATTCTTTGAATCAATGAATTGAATCATAACTTCTCCATTTTAAACATGATCTCTAATAAAGTGGTGTCGAATCTTTATGTGCTTTGCTCTTGAATGAAGAATTGGATTCTTTGTGAGATTAATTGTGCTAGTGTTGTCACATTTAATCTCAGTGCATGAGTCTTCGATTCCAAAATCTCTCAATTGTTGTTTTATCCATAGGATTTGAGAACAGCAACTTCCAAGAGCCACATACTCTGTTTATGCTATTGAAAGAGTTACAATACTTTACTTTCTTGAGAATCATGATACTGTCCTATTACCAAGCAATTTATAAGTACTAGAGGTACTCTTTCTATCAACTCTACAGCCTGCTAGATCTGCGTCTGAATATCCAAGGAGAGTAAAGTCTCATTCTTTGGGATACCACAAACCTAACTTTGAGGTTGTTGCAACGTATTTGATTATGCGTTTTGCAGCACTTAGATGAGATTCTTTGGGATTCGATTGAAATCTAGCACAAATGCAAACACTAAAAAAAATGTCAGGTCTAGAAGCAGTAAGATAAAGAAGTGAACCAATGATACACCTGTAGAGCTTCTAGTCAACTTTCTTTCCTCCTTCATCTTTGTCTAGCTTCGAAGAACTTGACATTGGTATATTAGTCTTTTTGCAATTCTCCAATCCAAACATTTTAACGAGTTCTTTTGCATATTTTTCTTGGTGAATGAAAATTCCTTCCTTCAATTGTTTCACTTGTAGTCCGAGAAAGAATGATAGTTCACCCATCATGCTCATCTCAAATTCATCCTGCATAGACTTAGAAACTTCTTGCACAGATTTTCGTCAAGTGATCCAAATATAATATCATCAACATATATTTAAACAAGTAAATTTTTTTTACCTTTTCTTTTAATAAACAAAGTAGTATCCACTTTTCCTTTAACCAAACCATTTTGAATTAAAAACTTACTTAACCTATCGTACCAAGCTTGAGGTACTTGCTTTAATCCGTATAGAGCTTTTTTCAGTCTGAATACTGAGTCTGATTTCATTGGGTCTTTAAAACTGGGAGGTTGTTCCACATAAACTTCTTCTTGGATAAATCCATTTAAGAATGCACTTTTGACGTCCATTTGGAATAACCTAAATTTTTTATAACAGGCAAAAACAAGTAATAATCTAATTGCTTCTAACCTTGCTACTGGTGCGTAAGTCTCATCATAGTCTATCCCTTCTTCTTGCGTATATCTTTTGACCACGAGTCTTGCTTTGTTCCTGAGCACTTTTCCTTTTACGTCCATCTTATTCCTGAAAACCCATTTAGCTTCAATAATAGATTTACCTTTTGGTTTAGGAGTTAATTCCCAAACATCATTAATACTAAACTGTCTAAGCTCTTCTTACACAGCTTCAATCAAACTTTTGTCAGTTAAAGCATTCTATGCTTTTGGGTTCTATTTCAGAAATAAGTGTCATGGCGCTAGACTCTTCTTGCTTTTTGGATCTGGTATGAATCCTTTCATTAATGTCACCGATGATGAGTTATTTGAGATGACTAGACTTGTGCTTTTAGTTGCTGGTCGATTTGACAGATTACTGATCTTCTGCTTCAGTTGATTCTTCATCCATTCGTTGTTGTTCTTTTGAAATTTGAGCTCCTTCAAGAGAGGTAGACTTTGTAGAGTCTAGAGCAGGTTCAAATTCTTCAGGTTGAGTCTGAATCAATTGATTTTGCGAAGAGTCTTGAAATTTGACATTCATAGATTCTTTCATAGACTGAGTCTTCTTGTTGAATACTCTATAAGCTTTGCTAGAGATTGAATATCCAATGAAGATTCCTTCATCTAATTTTTCTTCAAACTTACCAATTCGATCATTTGCAATTTTCAAGACAAAACATTTGCAACCAAACACATGAAAATAAGAAAAAATTAGCTTATTTCCTTTGAATAACTCATAGGGAGTTTTCTCCAGAATAACTGCTTCAGCCCAAAAATGAGAAGAAATATTACTTTCAATTAAAAGAGTTCTTGTCATTTCTTACAAAGATCTATTATTCCTTTCCCACAACTCCATTATGTTCTGGAGTGTATGGAGATGAGAAAGCATGCTGAAAACCAGATTCATCACAGAATTTGGCAAAATCTTGATTTTCAAACTCACCTCCATGGTATGTCCATATGCTTAAAATAGCATGTCGTTTCTTATTCTAAAATTTCTTAGCAAACTTTGAAAAGTAAGAAAAGGTTTCAGACTTACTTGCTAGAAAGTAAACCCAAGTAAATCATGAATAATCATCCACTATTACTAGGCAATATCTCTTTCCACCAATGCATTGAGTTCTGGTTGGTCAAAAAAGATCCATATGCAGGAGCTGCAATACACAATTAGTAGAAACTTGATTTATTGATTTAAAATAACTTCTAACCTGTTTTCCCAACACACATGGTGTGCATAAGTCAGATTTTTGATATTTTAGGTTGGGTAGTCCACGAACAAGCTTCTTTGAAGAGATCTTGGCAATTTGCTTCATGTTGACATGGCCAAGCTTTCGATGCCAAAGGTTCGCTTCATCTTGAATTGATATTAAACATTGAGACCTTTCTTGTTTTATATCCAGAAGATAAATGTTCCCATGTCTTCGTCCAGTAAAAGATTGAGAAAAATCTTTACTAGTTCTCGAACATATTCCTTCTTGGAAATTGATTTTAAATCCAGTGTCGCATAGTTGACTAATACTGAGTAGATTGTAATTTAGTCCTTCCACCAAGGAGACATTGTTAATTGTAAGACTTCCAATCTTTACTGTTCCGCATCCAACAATTCTTCCTTTGCTATTTCCACAAAAAGAGACATTTCCACCATTTATTTGAAAAAGTTTTATAAAACAACTTGAATCTCCTATCATGTGTCTTGAGCAGCCACTATCCAAATATCATTTAACATTTTTCTTGATAGTGACTTGCAATTAAAAAAGAAACTTAAACTTTCTTTGGTACCCACATTTTCTTGGGTCTAGTGGAGTTAGTGCAATATACAGTCTTTGCCAAATCCTTCTTAACAGGTTTCCAAACCATAGGACATTCTTTCTCAAAGTGTTCTAAGCTGTTACACTTAGAACATTTGAGGGCACTTTGGCCAACAGGTTTTACAAAGACTTTTTGAAAATGATTCTTATAAAAGGTTTTTGTAGGTCTTTATTTGATTATTTCAGTTACTTTTGGAAAATCAATTAGAGGAATGGTTTCAGAAGTCATTCCCAAGCCTGATTTGTTAAAATAAGGTCTTTGTACTGAAAGAATCTTTTCTAACTTCTCAGATCCTATTGAAAACCTTTTTGAAATATTTGAAATGTCATTTTTCAAAAATGTATTTTCTTTTGAAAGAGTGTCTACATTTTATTTTATTTTTTTAAACGGCAAAACTTTTGTCTAAATTTTCAAACTTTTCTTTCCAAGAGTTTTCATGTTGCTTCAGTGTAGAATTCTCTCTTTTTAGCTTGGAAATCTTCTTAAGAGAAGTTTTGAGACTAAGACAAAGTTCATCAATTTATTTCAAGATTTTAGTAGGAATTTTTAAATTACTTACCTCAATTTCGCTGTTTGAGTCTGAGCTTGAGTCTGTATCTATCTCAGAGTTTGAGTCTGATTGTGATTTTGCCATTAAACAAATATTGGCATAATCATCATCACTTTCTTCGCATTCAGTATTACTCCATGTTTCTATTTTGAGAGCCTTTCTGTATCTCAACTTTTCCCTTCTTTTTCTTCAATAGAGGACAGTTGGGTCTGATGTGTCTATTTTTCTTGCATTCAAAGCAAATCATATCTTTATTAGATTTATCATCCTCAGTTGATTTGTTTTGAAACTTTTGAGTGCTTTGTTTCTTCCAATTAAATATTCTTTTCTTTTTGTTCAGTTTCCTTAACTTTCTTATCATGAGTGTTAGCTCTTCATCGTCCATAACTTTTTTAAAGTCTGTAACATCAGAATCATCGTTAGATTTTAAGGCAATAGATTTCTTACCTTTGGGATCTTCTTCCTCGTTGATTTACTCCACTTCATAGGACTGAAGTGTGCCAACTAGTTCGTCTATGGAGAGCGGCCTGATCCTTTGTGTTTCCCTTATTGAAGTCTTTACGTGATTCCAGTCTTTGGAAAGTCCACGCAGCAATTTGTTAACCTTCATGGGTCCTAAGATTGGTTGTCCCTGATACTCTAGACCATTTACAATTTTTGTAAAATGACTAAATATATCAGTAATAGATTCTCCTAGCTTCATCTTGAAGGCTTCATACTACCTGAGTAGAATATTGATCCTAGTTTCTTTCACTCAATCAGTTCCTCATAGATGATGTGCAACCTATTCCAGACTTCTTTGGCTGTTTCACAATAAGATATTCTGTTATACTCAGTAGGAGATAACGCACAATATAAGGAGTAAATTGCTTTAGTATCAAGAGCTTGTCTCTTGGTTATTTCTTCTGGAGTCATCTCGCTAACTTCTGCAATTTCTTTTCCTCTTTCTGAAACTGATGTAGCTTTAGGAATGATTCATTTTTCTACCACATCCCATTTCAGAGGATCTTTTGATCTTAGGAATGCCTTCATCTTGTTTTTCCATATGCTATATTCCTTTCCATCGAAATAAGGTGGTCTGGTGTTGCTTTGGCCTTCAACCAAACCTAGAGCCAACATACTAGCCATAGATCTTTAACTCAGAAGTAAAAACACTTCAATTAAATGAACACACAGGCTCTGATACCAATTGATAGGGTTAGTAAGAGCACCTACAGGGGGTGAATAGTTGATCAAAGAAGTTTTTGCGAAACTTAATAGAATAAATCAATTTCTGAGAATAATAAACTGAAGGTGTAAAAGACTATAAACAGTTATATAAGCTACGAATCAAAGTAAAGAGATTAAGGAAAGAGAATTAAAACACAAGGTTTATAGTGGTTCGGCTTAGACCAAGCCTACGTCCACTCTCCCGCACTGACAGCCCATTGACTGGATTCCACTAAGAACCAAAAGAGATTTTACAGCCTCACATCCTTAATTCCACAGTGTAGAGACTCCGCTACACCTCCTCAAGGTCTCACAAATATCTAATCTCTCTTTTGAGTACAATTTGAGCTCAACAATTGAAACAGCAAAAAATTAGAAACTTCAAACTTTGAAATTTTTCTTTCACACACACATTTGAATAACTTGAGCTTCTTCTTTATATACTCCTCCATGCCTTCATAACTATTGGCACCTTCCAAAGGAGTTCTTCCAATCTACCCGTTTGATAGAATCAATTAGGGAGATCTCGAGTTATTTAAGGAATGTGATGATAGTCCACCAATCATGTTCGCCCACACAATCAGGATTTAGGTTTCCATAAGTAGAACCTTACAAGTATACTTCGCCAATCAACAGATTTAATTACTCAAATTAATTTTAATACGAATAATTGATCATGAGATGCTATCTGCAGTCATGAGATCTTCTTCAACTGCACTAATCAAATCCTTAAAGATATACTCGCATCTGGATAAGTCTTCTTCAACGGATAAAACTTTTCTTTGTCGGTCTGGAAACTATCAGTGAGGGCAGACTTTAAATCTTGAGTCTGGAAGTCTTCAGACTTTGACGATAGAGTCTGCAAGCCTTCAGACTAGATTAATGGAAACGTTCTGTCAACTTCAAAACAAATAAGGAAGTTTTCTCCAACAATATCAAGACAAAACAATGTGTCTTAATCGCACCTCATCATGGACGTATTAATAAAGTATAACAGTTATGTATTTGTCTATCCTTACATTTCAGCAGAGTGCATGTTAGAACCAATTGCCATTGAGTTTTTGTCAAGTTAGCATGTTTCTCTAACTTTTTGGGTTCGATTCGCTCTAAGGACTTCTCAGTTCAAACTTGGGCTTGATGAACAATGGCTTGTATGGCATGTTTATGGTTCTTGATGTTCATTCCATGTGTTTTGGGTAGGTTCAGGGCCATCAATCGGGTGAATAGAGGTCTGAACTTGTTGTCTATATTGCCCAAGGAGCTGGCAACGAGCTTAGAGCTCTATTATGAGATACTTTTCTTTTCGGTCATTTGATGTATTGAGATGTTGTAAATAAGCAACAAGCAATAATCTTTACCTTAATGTTTCAAGTCCTTTAAATAATAAATCTATATATAAAGAGGGAAAAATAGCGAGGAAAAAAGGGAGAGAATATTTTTCTTGTAGGACAAAAGGCAAAAGGGTGATGAAAGAGAAGAAAATAATATTTTTCCCTTTATATGGACAAAGCTTATTGAGCTCATGCAATCTTAACAAATAAATTTTATATTTCTATAAATTTTAATTTTATGACAGTTAATCTTGTCTAATAAAAAAGAAGAGAAAGTAAGGAAATCACTTCAGATCAAAGCAATCAATAATATAGAAATAGAAAGAAAGACAAACAGAGATTCTTAGTTTGTGGAAAACCTATTGCCCCTTGCTTTTGGTGGGAGATGCCTTCTTGGAATGTCCCGCTCGTTTTAACTCCAACTTGGCTTTGGCTTATATCAATCATCCACAAGAAAGGGCAAGTTTTCTTTTTACAATTTCTATGGCTAAATTAAATTTTTAGGTGGATTTTTGTCATTGGCTTAATTGAGATAATAATTGAGTGAAAGGAAATTATCATTATCTTGCCAAGTACACAATAACGGGTGGGTTTAACAATTAACGACCTAATCGCGTCCTCCACTTTCATGACACATTGCAACTGCAAACGTTTAATTTAACCCACTAGTGATCAAACCAACTCGAGTTATCTCATAATATTAATGTTGGATGGAGAAAATCTTTCAAGTAAGTTTCATACATGTACTTATTTACTTGAACTACAAAAATAAAAAATAAATAAATTGCGCGCATACCAATCTACATTTTGTACTCACTTCAGATGGACTTTTTTTCCCCCCATTCAACTACTTTGAACAGAATTTTATCCATGTAACTGTCACTACTAAGAGTGTTTTTAGAAATAATTCCGTAAAAACTCAAAAACCGACAGGAAGAACAAAGAAAAAAGCAATATTGAAATCTCTGCTTTTAACACGTACAAAGAATTTACTTTATTCGTTCTTTCTTTCATTAACATGATTTCGAATGAAGGTTTCAGGAAGAAAATGACATTGCTCAATACCTTTCCATATTTTTTTCTTATTGCAATCGCAATTTTTTTTTAATGTTAAACATTGGAAATTTATGAAACGTACTAGAATGTTCTATAAAAATTTTCATCTGTTTTCATCTGTTTTTTGTAGCTTAGCACACTTACTTGATTCCAAATTTTGCAAGGAAAATGGCAAATACTTCAAATTTTTAGGTACAATCGCGTAAGCTGTTAATTTAATTATTCAATAAGTTTATTTTCAATAAAGAGCCAAGGGCCGTGCATCAACTATAGGACACCAACGTGACTCACAAATTCCTGCCAAAATTTTTAAAAGGCAAAATGCATGACTCCCGAATCACGTAATTTCATGCAAGTGAAGAACATTGCGTGAAAAGGGGGAAAAAGAACATAAATGGGTCTAAGTTAAAGGTAACAAAAGAAAAGAATAAACGAACATAAATGGATCTACGTTAAAGAAAAAAAAGAAAAAAGAAAAAAGAACATGATATGGGTCTAATATGTTATGTACGTTGCCTATCCTTACATTTTAGCAGAGAGCATGATAGAACCAATTGCCATTGAATTTTTGTCAAGTTAGCATGTTTCTCTAATTTTTTGGGTCCAGTTCGCTCTAGGGACTTGTCAGTTCAAACTTCGGCTTGCTGCACCGTGGCTTGTATGGCATGTTTATGGTTCTTGGGTGTTCATTCGATGTGTTTTGGATAGGTTCAGGGCTGTCAAGCGGGTGAATAGAGGTCTAAACTTGCTGTCTATACCGCCCAAGGGGCTGGCAACGAGCTTAGAGCTTCTATCATGAGATACTTTTCTTTTCGGTCATTTAATGTATTGAGATGTTGTAAATAAGCAACAAGCAATAATCTTTACCTTAATGTTTCAAGTCCTTTAAATAATAAATCTAAATATAAAGAGGGAAAAAAGTGAGTTTCAAGTCCTTTAAATAATAAATCTAAATATAAAGAGGGAAAAAAGTGAGGAAAAAAAGGCAAAAGGGTGATGAAAGAGAAGAAAATAATATTTTGCCCTTTATATGGACAAAGCTTATCAAGCTCATGCAATCTTAACCAACAAATTTTATGTTTCTATAAATTTTAATTTATGACGGTTAATCTTGTCTAATAAAAAAGAAGAGAGTAAGGGAACCACTTCAAATCAAAGCAATCAATAATCTAGAAATAGAAAGAAAGACAAAAAGAGATTCTTAGTTTGTGGAAAACTTATCGCCACTTGCTTTTGGTGGGAGATGCCTTCTTGGAGTGTCCAGCTCGTTTTAACTCCAACTTGGCTTTGGCTCATATCAATCATCCACAAGAACGGGCAAGTTTTCTTTTTCTTTTTCCATTTCTATGGCTAAATTAAATTTTTTGGTGGAATTTTGTCATCGGTTGAATCAAGATCATAATTGAGTGAAAGGACATTGTCATTATCTTGCCGAGTACCCAATAGTGGTTGGGTTTAACAATTAATAACCTAATCGCGTCCTCCACTTTTGTGGACACATTGCAACTGCAAACGTTTAATTTAACCCACTAGTGATTAAACCAACTCGAGTTATCTCATAGTATTAATGTTGGATGGAGAAAATCTTTTAAGTAAGTTTCATACATGTACTTATTCACTTGAACTACAAAAATAAAAAATAATTAAATTGCACGCGTACCATTCTACGTGTTGTACTCACTTCAGATAGACTTTTTTCCCCCAACTCAACTACTCTGAACAGAATTTTATCCACGTAACAGTAACTACTAAGATTGTTTTTAGAAATAATTCCGTAAAAACTCAAAGACCGACGGGAAGAACAAAGGAAATAGCAATATTGAAATCTCTGCTTTTAACAAGTGCAAATAATTTACTTTATTTGTTCTTTTTTTCTCAAACAAGATCTCGAATGAAGGTTTGAGGAAGAAAATGACATTGCTCAATACCTTTTCATGTTTATTTTCTTATTGCACTCGCAATTTAAAAATTTTTAACGTTAAACATTGGAAATCTATGAAACGTACTAGAATGTTCTATAGAATTTTTCATCTGTTTTTCGAAGCTTAGCACACCTACTTGATTCCAAATTTTGCAAGGAAAATGGCAAATACTATAACTTTTTAGGTACAATAGCGTAAGCTGTTAATTTAATTATTCAATAAGTTTATTTTCAATAAAGAGCTAAGAGCTGTGCATCAACTATAGGACACCAACGTGACTCACACATTCCTGCCAAAAATTTTAAAAAGCAAAAAGCAGGACTCCCGAATCACGTAATTTCATGCAAGTGAAGAACATTGCGTGTAAAGGGGAAAAAGAGAACATAAACGCGTCTAAGTTAAAGGAAACAAAAGAAAAGAATAAACGAACATAAATGGATCTATGTTAAAGAAAAAAAAAAAGAATAAAGAAAAAAAGAACATGATATGGGTCCAAGTTAAAGAAAAAGAGTCGGGCCAAGTATAATAGGCATCGCTTTGCTGGACAGCCAATCTTTGACACCACTCGTTAACATGACGTGAAAAGGAGACTTGATTGGAAGCGTGTTCAATGAGTTTAACTGGATTATTATTTTTATATGCAAATAAACGTATCCTTTACTAGTTGCATTTTTTAATTGGCTTATGACGCACTTAGATACAACTAGTTAAATGAGTTAACATATTATCTATGTCAACGAATCTGTTTAGATACAATTAGCCACATTGTAATACATTTAAACAAATTTTTATGAGGGTTTATATCTTAAGCTTATCACATTACTCAACTCATTTAACTAAAGTTTCGCATTGATATGACACGATTAATAAAATGAGTTTCATTATGTATGTATGATGCGGACAAGCGCACATAGAAAAGTAGACGCACAAGAGTTATGCAGGGAATTGATGTCGAACATGTGGAAGAGTTTGAAGCAAATGATCATGCAAACGAAATTCACATGCAGACAACAAATTTGCAAATCGAGACGTAATAGAGAAGACAATGAGCGGGCCCACTGCAACCACAGTAAGTTCCCCGGGATAAAGGTTTGCTCGCTTTGCTTGCTTAAACGAGAAAAAGAGGCTGCTGACAGTTCTGTTGGATTTCCTTTTAGTGGTGAGAAGTTTAGACTACCAAGTCCATCGGCGCCGGGGACAAAATCCGCAATTCGAAGCTTTAAATCTTTTTTTCTTTTTTGGAGAAACAATGATGAAATCAAACTACGGATGATGAGACCAATGCATCTCAAGTCGATGAGTTATGTCGACTCCATAAGAGATCCACTAAATTTAACGATTGAAATCAATTGAGTTCATGCACACGTGATGTATGCAAATATCATTACAATGTGACTAGCAAAATCTGGCAAAAAAAATTCAAAAGAAGAAAAAGGAACACGACTCACAACTCATGTGCAAGTTAAGAACATTTAATGGGAGTCGTCGTGAAAAAAAAAAAAAAAAACATTACAAAGGGTTCAAGTAAAAGAAAAGGAAAATAACCAAAAACATACCATAATTTTCACAAAATGACAACTTATATACCTATATTCTTAGTAAATACCAAAAAACCTAAGCTTTACCTTTAGAGGTGACTTAACATCTTCACATTAATTATGTTGTTGGTGTGGCATCCGGGAATTTCAACCCGAAATATTGATTTTGAGGGAAACGATATTTGACTTTGAATGGCCATAGGGACAATTACATCATCGCCACGATATTTTATCTCTTGGACCGAACCCTTTATGAGAATGTTAATTGATTTCTATAAATCAAAATCAAAATCAAATGCCCTAAAGTGGTGTAGGAATTATGGGCTTATTATCGATATTTTTCTATGGGCTATTTAAATTGGACATAGGACGATTTGATAAAGAAGACTTTGTTCTTGACTATACACTTTGTAGATTTGATGGATTAACGTCACAAGGTCTTTTGGCCATTTTATTATGCAATTAGGTATTTATTTAAATGAGGATTCAGGTGTATTATTAAAAATAAACTTTGGCCATTTAAGTTTGGACTTTAGGCCCAAGTGAGATGGGCCTAAAGTGGGCCATAAGCCCGGCCCATGTCGATGCATGGAGGGGGAGGAGGAGGAGCCGCATGGCCTCCAAGTGTCTTCAGCAAAGGAGACACTTGTCTCCTTCTTAGGGACAAATGTCCCCCATGCAAAATAAGAATGCATGCATATATATATATACAACCAAAAAGAGAGAGAGAGAGGGAGTGGTCGGTCTAGGTGCCGAGAGAGAGGAGAGAAAGAGAGAAAGAGAGGAAGAGAGGAAGAGAGAAAGGAAGGAGCTCGCCAGTCGCCGCCCGCACACCGTCCGTCCGTCGCCAGTGTGCCGTCTGTTTGCTGTCATCCGCTTGATCTTAGAGGCAAGTTGGGATCGATTTCCACTCTTGCATGTGTGTCTTGCATGTGTGATTTGTTGGTGGTAGATTTCGGATGTTAGGGTAGGCAAAACCGAAGCTAGAATGTGACTTGTTCTTGAATATGCTTGCTGATTTCGTGAATACCGCCCGACCCAGAATCTTGTGAAGACTTGTATGCATGTTTCGAGCTGGATTTTGACTTTTATTCCTTCATGAAAGTTGTAGCTAACATCTTAAACTACAACATATTAAAATTTGGGATAAAATGATGGAGATTTAATGGGTCAAAACCTCATCCTACGAAGATACTAGATCTGGAACAGTTTTGCTGACCTTTTGGTAGATTTGTGGTTGCATGTCGATTTTTATCAAGAATCTCTCTTCGAATTTTTCATGGAACTTGTAGATAAAATCCTAAAGACTAACATACTCAAATTTGAAGTAAAATGAGCAAGTGTAGCCTAGTGAATCGACTTACTCTTGAAGATGGTAAATCTGGAAACACGGTACTGGACACCCGAGACTTCATGGACCCATATGATGACTATTCTTTGGAAATTTCACTTAGATCCATTAATGAAAGTTGTAGGGGACCTCTTTAAGTAAAACATATCCAAATTTCAGAGGAAACGAAGTAGAATAAGTGGGTGAAAACTTGATATTTCGGAGATAGCTATTCTGGACGTTTCGGTGCTAGAACCAGAAGCTTCGGATGAATATAGAAAATTATCTAGAGCGAATATGGCCTAGATGTCTGCATTAAAAATCTACTTTAGTGTCTTAACTATAAGCTGGTAAAATTTCGTAATTCAGAGGTCGTTCGTGTATTTTAATCGAATTATTTCGAAAACTGCACATTATGTTTCTATCCGAAATTGCATGCTGTATTTGTGTGAATCGTATCTTCTTGTGTGGAACTCTATTGGGCATGTGTTTTTATGAAATTACTATCTTATTGTCTTGTCTATCACGTGCCTTGATTTCATGATTTTTGAGAAGCATATGGATAGTTAATTTAAATATTTTCTAAAAATGGTACATGCTGGAATTTTGTAAAAGGCATGAAATATGGACAATTTTAAATTGCATGGACTCCATGAATTGTATTGATTAGATGATAGTGTCTTGTTGCATGTATGATGATGATTGGAAATGCATATATGAACCAAATGATGAAAATGATCTTGAATTGCCATCACATTATATGCCATGTTGAAATTGAGCCATGAATGTGAATATAAATTATGATGATGATGATACCGTCGGAGGTGTGAGCCGACGATGCCCCGGGAGTCAGGATGCCCAGAGGTTCGAATGAGTCGACGCCCTTTGGATGCCTGGTTGTATTATGAATACATGCCCAGAGGTTTTCCCCGGGAGTGTCGGGATGCCCGGTTGTATTATGATACATGCCCGAAGGGTGAGGGGTTGTATCATGATGCATGCCCAGAGGGTAGGGGTAACCATTTTCATGGCGAGCCCCGGAGATTCCTTGTGATGCCAGGTGGGATACGAGATGCCTAGAGGTTCGAATGAGTCAATGCCCTTTGGATGCCCGGTTGTATTTTGAATACATGCCCGAAGGTTCCTGTGGCACCCCGAACCCCCTTGGGTCGCCACAAGCACCTAATGTTACACTTAATTACATCTTTTAGAAGAAGCGTCGTAAATCATAGACATTTTTTTTTCTTTTTTTATTTTAATCGGTCCCAGCGCGACTCATTTAGCGGAAGCAAAATATAACATCGCCATCTCCCTTTCCATCAACCATGATACAATTGCACACCACCAATCATCATAATAACAGACAAAGCCATGACACTTTACATATTTTAAAGATGGGTTTCCTTAGGTCGGTACATCAAAAGAAAGGCCAGAACATAAAGCCATACTCGACCTAAACACCAAAAAGAAACAGTCGACCCACTACGACTCACGTGCAAGATCCCTCATCACTAGTGTCGGCTAACCATCCCAAAAAGTTTCAGCTCCTACTTGTCACGTACGGGCCCTCACACCCATCCCGGTGCATCAGGCGGTGGCAGCGGTAACATCCCACGTATTCTTCCATCGCGACGAATGTGGACGAATATGAACTCCTGGACAATAGGGCCCCCAGCTAGGCCCACATCATACATGACTAAACAGCGCACTTGAATATACGTCAATCCAGGAACAGAGGGACAGTCAAACTCCTCGCACTCGACCTCTACTATGGAAGGAATGCCGTAAAATACGCCCCGCGTGATAGCAAGGAGCGGCATGCTGCTAATCTGAAATGTTGGTCCCCGAAGAGGTGAGTACAACCACTCAGCAAGTAAAGGAATCCAATCACCACTTAATGCATCATGCCATGCAATCACCACAATCATAACATCACATGTCATACAAGCATCCATGCACAACATACCATGGCATCAGGCACATGTCATTATACCTCATATACCATCATCATCATATAGACATCACCATCATATCATACACTTACCATCATCATGTCACATATGGCATCATCCTTACCATGCATCCACGCATATGACATCATCATCATCATATCACATGTACCATCCCCATTACCATGCATCCATGCATGTAACATCATCATCATCATCATATCACATGTACCATCATCATTATCATGCATCCATGCATGTAACATCATCATCATATATCATCATACATCATGTCATGCATATATCACCATGCGTCATTTAAATTTCGATTTTCATCTTGGACCGCCACATTTCTCATTCCCGGGACCAATGTTTGCGTCCCACATGTATCCAATATACAATTCAGACCATCCGGCTCCCGCACTCTTCGGGCATCTCGTACCCCAACTGGCATCACGAGGACCCTCCGGCATCCAGCCATTTAAGGCCACCGGGCAACCGGCCGCACCCTTCAAGCCAGGCATCTCGCATCCAATCCGGCATCGCGAGTTATCCCTCAGCATAATTACCATGCCGAGCTTCCGACTCCCCCACTCTCCGAGCATCTCGATACCACTCGGTCTCCCGAGGACCCTCCGGTATCCGGCCATTCATGACCACCAGGCAACCAGCCGTACCCTTCTAGCCAGGCATCCCGACACTCCCGGGGCATCGTCGGCTCACATCTCCGACGGTCTTCTCATTTTATCTCAATTCTCATCCTCAATTATAGTTCAATTTTAACATGGCATGCGATGTGATGGCAAGTCAAGATCATATTCATTATTGAATTCATACATGCATTTCAAATCATTATCATGCATGCAACAAGACATCATCATCCATAACAATGCAATTCATGGAGTCCATGCAAATTTCAAATGGTCCATATTTCATGCCTTTTACAAAATTTCCAGCATGTACCATTTTTAGAAAATATTCAAATTAAATATCCATGTGCTTCTCAAAAATCATGGAATCAAAGCATGTGATAGACAAGACAATAAAATAACAATTTCATGGAAAACACATACCCAATAGAGTTCCACACAAGAAGATATAATCCACAAGATTCCAGCATGCAAATTCGAATAAAAACAGGATGTGCAGTTTTCGAAATAATTCGATTAAAATACCCGAACGACCTCCGAAAATTATGAAATTTTACCAGGTTATATTTAAGACACTAAGGTAGATTTTTCATGAAGAATTCTAAGCCAGATTCGTTTTAGATATTTTTCTATAGTCGTACGAAGCTTCTGGTTCTCGCACCGAAATGTCCAGTGAAGTCATCTCCGAAGTATCGAGTTTTCACCCCTCTATTCTTCTTCGTTTCCTCTGAAATTTGGATATGTTTGACTTCAATGGGTCCCCTACAACTTTTATTAAGGTATCTAAGTCAGATTTCCAAATAATAGTCACTATATGGGTCCATGAAGTCTCGGGTGTCCTGTACCGCGTCTCCAGATTTACCGTCTTCAAGAGTAAGTCGATTCACTAGGCTAAACTTGTTCATTTTACTTCAAATTTGAGTATGTTAGTCATTAGGATGTTCTCTACAAGTTTTATGAAGAAGTAGAAGAGAGATTCTTAGTAAAAATTAACATGCAACCACAGATCAAGCGAAAGGTCAGTAAAATCGTTCCAGATCTAGTATCTTCGTAGGATGAGGGTTTGACCACTTAAATCTCCATAATTTGGCACCAAATTTTAGTATGTTGTAGTTAAAGGTGTTAGCGCCAACTTTCATGAAGAAATAGAAGTCGAAATCGAACTCAAAACATGCATGCAAGCTCTCACAAAGTTCTGGCTTGGGCGGTTCATGCGAAAACAGCGACATCACTCAAAAACAAGTCATCCAAGCTTCGGTTTGCCCCCTCCTAATCACCCAAAATTCGACTTTTCTACAACATACATGTAACACACACACATGCAAGAGCAGCAAGAGGACCCCAACTTGCCTCTAGACCGAAGAGAACGACAGCACACGGCGGACGAACGGGCGACGTGCGGCGGCGACGGGCGACTCCTCCTCTCGGCTTCTCCTCTCTCGGCCTCTCTCCCTCTCGCACGGTTCTCTCTCTCTCTCCCTCTCTCTTGGCCGAACAACTCAACTGGCCACCTCTCTCTCTCTCTTTCCCTTTTATTCCCCCATTTCCTCATCATTTGCAATCATTGTTTGCCACTCCAATTGACCAATGCATGCCATCTTCCTTTGTGCCACTTGTCACAACACATGCATGGGCTTGGGCTTTGGGAGCAATTGGGCCAGCAATGGGCCGGCCACTCTCCTCCCCCTTTGGTCGATGTTCACTCCTCCTTTGGGCCTAATTAGGCCGGCCATTCGGCCCACCAAAGGCTCAAGCTAATGGGCCTAAGGCCCAAACCTAAATAAAATTAAATTTTTCCCTTTTTATATTTTCTTTTATAAATTTTAAATTTTAAATTCCACATGGCCAAAGTCTTGTATTATTTATAGGAATTTAATTTATGAGGTGCATGACCAAGCATAGATTATTATCATTAATTTATCCTATAGTCCTAATTTCAAAATTCATGAACACAAGCATATCACTTAGCTTTAGGAGAAAACTAATGGCTAAAGCATAAACTATAGGAAATTTTTATCACCTAATTATGGGCTTTAACACACCTTAGAGCTTGTCTTGAAATTTTGGGATGCCACAATTCTCCTCTCCTTAGAGAATTTCGTCCTCGAAATTAGACACCACTCGTGCCTTCTTGAAACAAGTAAGGGTACTTTTCTTTCATCTGATCCTCACTTTCCCATGTGGCTTCCTCCATATCATGATGTCGCCATAATACCTTAACCAATGGGATCTTCTTAGTCCTAAGAATTTGTTCCTTTCGATCCAATATCTGCACAGGCTCTTCGATATACCTCACTTTCTCATCTACTTTGGTGGCTTCATGATCGAGTATGTGACCAGGATTCGGCTGGTACTTCCTCAACATCGATACATGAAACACATCATGCAAATTTCCCAACTTAGGAGGCAACACTAAACGATAAGCTACATCCCCTATCTTTTCAAGTATCTCCAAAGGTCCGACAAATCTAGGGCTTAACTTACCCTTCATCCCAAATCGAGATATTCCTTTCATTGGAGATACTTTCAAGAATACATGATCTCCCACACTAAATTCCAAAGGCTTTCTACGCCTATCCGCGTAGTCTTTCTGCCTGCTCTGAGCTGTTTTAAGTCTTTCTCTAATAATTTCAACAGCCTCAGTGGTAACTTGTACCATTTCAGGTCCTGTCAATTTCCTTTCACCTACTTCATTCCAACAGACAGGAGTCCTACATCTCCTTCCATATAATGCCTCATAGGGAGCCATGCCTATACTTTTCTGAAAACTATTATTATAGGCAAACTCCACCAAATGCAATCTTTCATCCCAATTTCCTTTGAAATCAATTACACAAGCCCTCAACATATCCTCTAATGTCTGGATTACTCTTTCTGTTTGTCCATCTGTCTAGGGATGAAAAGCAGTACTAAACTGGAGTTTAGTCCCTAATGCAATTTGAAGACTTCGCCAAAAGTTCGAAGTAAATCTCGAATCCCGATCCGAGGTAATAGTCACTGGAACACCATGTAAGCGTACTACTTGACTTACATACATGTCCGCATATCTGTCCATTGGGTAGTCCATGCGAATTGCTAGGAAACGAGCCGATTTAGTCAAATGGTCCATTATAACCCAAATAGAGTCATGACTGCTTTACGTCCTTGGTAATCCTTGTATAAAGTCCATCGTTATATGCTCCCATTTCCATTCTGGAATGTCTAATGGTCTCAAAAGTCCTGCGGGTTTACGATGCTCCGCTTTTACTTGCTGGCATGTCAAACATTGAGAAACGTGCTTAGCCGTATCTGCCTTCATACCATTCCACCAAAATTGCTGACGCAAATTCCTGTACATCTTTGTACTACCCGGATGGATACTATAGTTACTCTTATGTGCCTCCAACAGAATTTCCTTCTTTAATTCTTCGTTGTCGGGAACACAAAGTCGTCCTTGACATCTTACTATTCCATCATCAGAGACTTGAAATTCTGGTCTTTTTTCCTAAAGATACAGCGTCTTTCACCTTCAAAATCTCCGGGTCAGACTCTTGCAGGATTTTAACTTTCTGAATAATTTCAGGCTCAATCCTTAATGCACTAAGCATACCAGTAAGACAATCTACTTTTAATTTAAAGTCTGTAACAAACTTTAACAGACTCCACTCTGCCATTCTTAAACTGGCCATGGGGATGGCCGACTTACGACTAAGAGCATCCGCTACCTTATTCGCCTTCCCTGAATGATATTTTATCTCACAATCATAATCGTTTAACAACTCCATCCATCTCCTCTGTCTCATGTTCAACTCCTTTTGTGAGAACAGATATTTCAAGCTCTTATGATCCGTATAAATCTCAAACTTTTCCCCATACAAATAGTGTCTCCATATCTTCAAGGCAAACACTATAGCTACTAGCTCTAAATCATGCGTTGGGTAGTTCAGCTCATGGGGTTTTAATTGTCTAGATGCATAGGCTACGACCTTACCATGTTGCATCAAAACACATCCCAGTCCTTTGTGAGATGCATCACTATACACTGTAAAACCATCAGGTCCAGTCGGTATAGTCAGTATTGGAGCCGAAGTCAATTTCTTTTTAAGCTCCTGGAAACTCCTTTCACATTCCCCATTCCATTCAAATTTCACATTCTTTCGGGTTAACTTAGTTAAAGGTCCTGCCAATCGTGAAAATCCTTCAATAAACCTCCTATAATAACCAGCTAGTCCTAAGAAACTTCGTATTTCAATAGGTGTCATCGGTCTCGGCCAATTTATTACCATCTCAACTTTAGCCGGGTCTACTGCAATTCTTTCCCCTGATACCACATGCCCTAAAAATGTTATCTGGTCCAGCCAGAATTCACAATTACTAAAGTTGGCATACAGCTTATGCTCTCTCAGGGTTTGCAAAACTATCCTTAAGTGTTGCTCATGCTCTTTAGGTCCTTTCGAATATATCAAGATGTCATCAATAAAAACAATCACGAACCGGTCTAAATAAGGTTTAAATGCCCTATTCATTAAATCCATAAATGCAGCTGGCACGTTAGTCAATCCAAATGGCATAACAAGGAACTCGTAGTGTCCATAACGAGTCCTGAACGCAGTCTTAGGAATTTCCTCTTTCTTAATTCTTAACTGATGGTATCCCGACCTTAAGTCAATCTTAGAGAAGATCGAACTTCCCTGGAGTTGGTCAAACAGGTCATCAATTCTAGGTAAATGATACTTATTTTTAATGGTCACCTGGTTCAGCTGCCTATAATCAATGCACAAGCGCGTCGATCCATCTTTCTTTTTCACAAACAAGACTGGCGCACCCCAAGGTGAAGCACTTGGTCTAATGAATCCTTTGTCAAGCAACTCTTGCAGTTGTACTTTCAATTCCTTCAATTTGACTAAGGCCATCCTATATGGGGATTTTGATATAGGTCCTGTTCCAGGCATTAATTCAATTTCAAACTCAATCTCCCACTCTAGCGGTAATCCAGGCAATTCCTCAGGGAATACATCTTGAAATTCATTAACTACTCAAACGTCCTCAAGTTTAGACTCCTCCTTTGCATAATCTTTAACTATGGCCAGGTATCCTCGACATCCTTTGTCAAGTAACCCGCAGGCTTCTACTGCCGAAATAAGTGCTACAGGTAAATGGGTCTGACCTCCTAAAAATTCACAGCTAGACTAATCATGCAGGGTAACTTGGATTACTTTCCTATAACAATCCACCTGCGCTCGATATTTACGAAGCCAATCCATTCCTATGATAACATCAAAATCATACATGGCCATTACAACTAAGTCTATTTCCATATCCTTTCCTCCCATTGTTATCTTACAATTTCCACACACCAGCGTAGACAATAACATATCCTTTAAAGGCATAGAAACACAAAGAGGCGTCTCAAGAGGCATAACTTCTATTTTATTCAAACGTCTATATCTTTCAGACACAAATGAATGCGTTGCACCTGTATCAAACAATGCATATGCCTTTTCACCATTGATAAGGATCGTACCTGAGATAACATTTTTAGAAGCTTCCGCTTCCTCCTAGGTGATCGCATACACTCTTCCTTGTGCTGGCGGCCTCTGGGGATTCCTTGGTAAATTTGGCCTAACAGCATTCCGCTGCGGCTACTGCACCGAGCCCATACTCGCGTGCGATCCTTCCTGTGGGCAGTTTCTCTTAATATGGCCTATCTTTCCACAACCATAGCACTTTGGTTGTCCAATGCAAGGTCCTGGGCCATGTCGCCCATTACACATTCGATACTCCGCATTCTGATAAGGTGTCCTTCCCAAATTCAGGCTACCCTTGCCTCTTCCATAGTTCCCAAAATTGCCCTTCTTCTTAGATCCCCAGGTCTGACCTTGACCTGTATAGGGTCTCTTACCCCGTCTCATATCACCAAAGGACAATGGTTTCTTATCCTCCGAATGTTCCCTCACTAACTCCTGCTCCACCAACTGTGCCCTCTCATAGATGTCATTGTAATCTCTTATGTTCAAAGGCGCAAGTTGTCTCCTGATATCTGTCCTTAGCCCTTTCAGAAACCTCTTAGCTTTCTCTTTTGGATCCTCAACTAGCCTAGGAGCATATCTAGACAGTTTAGAAAACCTAGCCTCATACTGGTCTACCGTCAGCTCCTTTTGTTCTAATTGAACAAATTCAGTAATTTTCATATCCTTAGCACAGTCAGAAAAATGCTTTCTATTAAAAGCTCTCACAAACTCCTCCCAGTTAATCTCAGTACCTGGTGGGAAGATTGTGTCCCTCGATGCTCTCCACCAAAACTTTGCATTTCCCTCCAGCTGGTACTCTGCCAAAGTTATTTTCTCAGCAGCAGTGCAGTCCAACAACCTGAAAATTTGCTCCATTCCATCAATCCAATGTTCCGCCTCCTTAGGACTTCCCATTCCACTGAACTTAGGTGGCTTTAGTTTCAAAAACTGTTCCACCAGTCCTTGAGTACGGCGTTCTGCTCCAGGTTGCTGCTGTGCCTGCCTTTCCATCAGATTTCCAATATTGGCCAATGCCTGTAGGATGTCTTCCATTCGGGGTTCAGCCCTTGCAGCAGAGGCTTCAGCCCTCGATGGTTGAGCACTTCCAGCTCGCACCATGACTTTCCTGCAATTTCCAAGCATTGCCTTAGGAATAATCTGAGACTCACTGTCTCCATTCAAAGCAACTACTACTACTACATAAGTAACATATACATGTTACTAGTACCTAAAGACAACTCACAACTAACTACTAGGGATCTACGAGTGAATACTCATCACCCGTTATTCAATTATTCCGTTTTATATCCTATGGTGTGCATTGTCATCATGTTCCTCAATTTCCAAATGAGGCTCCTTATCACTCCAACCTATAACCATCGCTTTGATACCAAAAAGGGCGAATGTGGCACCCCGAACCCCCCTTGGGTCGCCACAAGCACCTAATGTTACACTTAATTACATCTTTTAGAAGAAGCGTCGTAAATCATAAACATTTTTTTTCTTTTTTTTTTTTAAAACGGTCCCGGCGCGACTCATTTAGCGGAAGCAAAATATAACATCGCCATCTCCCCTTCCATCAACCATGATACAATTGCACACCACTAATCATCATAATAACAGACAAAGCCATGACACTTTATTTACATATTTTAAAGATGGGTTTCCTTGGGTCGGTACATCAAAAGAAAGGCCAGAACATAAAGCCATACTCGACCTAAACCCCAAAAAGAAACAGTCGACCCACTACGACTCACGTGCAAGATCCCCCATCACTAGTGTCGGCTAACCATCCCAAAAAGTTTCAGCTCCTACTTGTCACGTACGGGCCCCCACACCCATCCCGGTGCATCAGGCGGTGGCGGCGGTAACATCTCACGTATCACTCCATCGCGACGAATGTGGACGGATATGAACTCCTGGACAACAGGGCCCCCAGCTAGGCCCACATCGTGAGATAGCTAGTATAAGCACCTAGAGGGGGGGTGAATAGGTGTAGAAACAATTCCTCGAGATACGGAAGCAATATTAGGTAAACGATAGAAAGGGAGTTCTCTTTTGATTGACAAAACGAAGTACGATCAAAGTAAAGTAAAGAGTAGGGAAGAGAAAATTAAACACAAGGTTTATAGTGGTTTGGCTTATTCCAAGCCTACGTCCACTATTCCACACTGACAGCCCACCGGCTGGATTTCACTATGAACAAAAGAGAAGTTACAGCACAGCTTTTCCTTGATTTCACAGTGTAGATATTCTACCACACTTCCTCAAGGATTCTCACAAATATAGACTCTCTTTTGTGTACAAGATTTCGCTCAATAAATGAATTGACTAAGAACAAGGAGCTTCAGACTTTGGAATTCTTCAATCGTGCACACTCTCGAACAATTGGAACGTCTTCCTTATATACTCCTTTATGCCATCATACCCGTTGGCACTTACCAAAGGAATTCCTCCAATCTACCTGTTGGACGGAATCAATTAGGAAGATCATTCGAGCTATTGAAGGAACATGTCGATAGCCCATCAATCCTATTCGCCCACACAATCAGGATCTAGGTTTCCATAAGTAGAACCTTCCAAGTATACTTTGTCAATCATCGGATCCTTAATCTTTGATTCAATCATGATCAAATAAAGGATTCCGTTATGTCATATCCAGCCAAGAGATCTTCTCCAGTCGACAAGGTCACATCCTTAATGAAACATCCAGTTCTGGATAGCCTTTCTTCAACGGATTAGAAACTGTCAATGAGGATAGACTTTAAGTCTTGAGTCTGGCTGTCTGGAGGTCTTCAGACTTTAAATAGCAGAGTCTGGAAATCTTCAGACTAGACTGATGGAAACGTTTTGTCAGCTTCAAAACACTTCACAAAGATTTCTCCAACAATCTCCCCCTTTTTGATGGTGACAAAACTTTCCTGCAGATTTGGATAACTTTGACCTGCAAAATATTACTCAAACAAATATGGATATCTTATAAAGATAAATGGCTTAATGATAACGCTAGAATCTACAACCACAGAAACTAGGTTAGTCTTGCATGTGACAAAGCCATCCATAAGATATCAATAGTAGTTAATATAAGCAGTCAAGTCCAAATCCAAATTCAGTCCACATCCTGACACAAAAGTAAAGTCAAACATCAAAACAATCATGAAACCAATCTAAAAGTTCAAAAGTTGTAAAGATTCAAAGTTTTCAAATCTCGCATCTCTCCCCCTTTTTGTCAGCATAAAAAAGGTTGAGATGAAAGTGGAGTAGAGTCAAGAATGCTTGGGAACACGAACAAGCTGGAAATCTCCCATTGACTGAACGATGCCTTCCAGCCTTTTCAAGTCTTCCTTTAGTTGTGCAACATCCTCACCCTTAGCATTAACCTGAATTTGAAGAGAAAGGGCTTGGATCTGATTATTCAAGGAACCCAAAGAAGCTTGACCTGCATTCTGCAAATTCTGAACTTCGCATCCCAGAGCATATATCTGACCTCGCATTTCCAAAAGAACATCCAGAATTCTGCGAAAATTTACTAAATTATCGGTCTGCGTACTGGCTTCTGCACGATCTGATGGAGTAAAGGCAGATGATGGCAGATCAGCATAATCACGCAGATTTGGCGATGAAACATCATGCCCTTCCTTAGGAAATTGAGGGGCATAAATGTCCTCTGGATCTGCTGGAGAGCGACTGACTCCCTCACTGGTAGCAGGATATGAGGACATTCCTCTTTTCTCTTGTTCTCCCCTTGTTTTCATGCCTTCAGGTGGAGAAGAGTGTTCCTCATGTTCTTCTTCTTCTTGATCTCTTTTCTCTTCTTCTTCTTTTTCAACTCTTTCCTTCTCAGCATCTCTTTCTTCTTCTTCTCTCTCCTCTGTTTCTTTTTCCTCTACTTCTTTCTCTTCTCTTTCTCTAGACCTCTGTTCTGAGTCTTTCTCTGGAACAGAACGACTCAGATTCTTCAATGCCATTGCAGAAATGGTGATATTTTCCTCATCATCTTCATCTTCAACGATGAGAGCTCTTCTTTTCTTCGATGGAGCAACCATGGGCTCATTCCCTTTTCTTTTTGATGCAAAAGAGATTGGATGAGTTTTGACTGGAGTCTTCTCCTTGAATTTCTCCAACGCCTTACTTAGTTCCTTCAGAAGCATTTTAGTCACCATTTTCAATCCTACCACCATATGATCACACGATTGAGCACAAAGAATTTGTGGAGGCTGAATATTCAGATGTCTGAATAACTTCGTCACAAGACCTGGATAAGGAAGTTGACCCCTGTCCTTCACCACTGCTCTATACATGTGGAACATAACAGTGTGAGGAAGAGAAATTTTTTTCCCAGTGATGATGGCATAGATCAGCTTTGCCTGTGAACTTGAAACATCAGTCTTGGAAGTTGATTTCGGTCTGAGGCAATTGATCACAATCTTGTGAAGCAGAATGTTAAACGCACTCATCCTCAAGTAGGAAATCGTTTCCTCTGTTCTTCTATCCTTAACAAGTTCCAATGTAGTACGAGCAATAGAAACATTGATAGGTTGATATCTTCCTCTCTCAACCCTAATGACATCCGCCAACATATCCATATCCACCACAAAATCCTGATCTCGGACACTAAAAGAGAATCTATTCGCATCCAAGAAACTAAGATTCGAATAGAAATAAGCAGTCAATTCAGCATGGGCTTCTGTGGTGTCAGAACAGAACTGCTCAAGTTGAAGAAAACTAAACTTTTCTCTCAAATTGACATTTACAGCATCAAGGAAATCAAAATCCACACTCCTAGGGTTTATCACCCCACGCTTTAACAGTTTTGAGTATAGAACATTCTGTTCCTTCGATCTAAACAACTCTGTCCTTTTTCCTCGAATTTTCGCTACAACACCCATTCTCGGTTGAAATTGGCCGTACAATTTATCATCATCATTCCCATCTATAGGATTAAATCCCCCAACATGCGGATCACTTGGGATATTTGCAAGGGTTTCTTCAGCCAACCCTTTAGGAGCAATTCCCCAACTCTCCATTTTTCGCAAAAAGATATATTCATTCCCATATCCTTTGTCCTTAAGAAATTCATCAATATAGTTCAATGGAGTACCAGTCCTCTTTAAAGCATGATAAAGCTTATAAATAAAAGAGGGCCTTTGAACTCTTATAGGATCTCCGTCTTCAATAATTCCTTCCTCTTGTTGATGATCAACACCTTGAGGACTAGATGGAGGAGAATGACGCTGCTGAGAATGTTGTGGGCTCTGCTACTGATTTGGAGACTCTTCTTCCTCGGTGAGATCGAAGTGCGTAGGCCCCTCACTCATTCGTCGTGGTCCCCTGCTTGCGATCCTCGAAGACTTTCTTGAAGAAGACAT
The DNA here is from genome assembly GCA_017140395.1 of Eucalyptus lansdowneana. Classification (NCBI taxonomy): domain Eukaryota; kingdom Viridiplantae; phylum Streptophyta; class Magnoliopsida; order Myrtales; family Myrtaceae; genus Eucalyptus; species Eucalyptus lansdowneana. Next base: position 129,995 of record CM029483.1, on the reverse strand, counting down.
CTTTTTCAGTCTTTGAAAGATTCCTTGCTTGACTTTCCCAAGAAAGATGACAACTTTTTCGAAGATTAAACAAGAGAAGAAAACAGGAATGGTAGATCGGTGCTTTTTAGGGTTTTGAAGTTAAAACGAAGAGAAACCAACTGGATATAACTCAGTCGAAAGGGGAGAATACTCAACATCGTCAAGGAAAGTGAAAAGATGCATTTTCAAAAAATAACTGCATTTTTCGGGAAAATGGTCATTTCAAAATAACTCTTTTTTTTCCGAAAAGGAAACAATGTAATAGTCATGTCAATTAAAGATAACAATAATCAAACACGATTGACGATCGTACCTTTTCAAGATGAGATTCGAGAGAGAGAATAACTTACAGTCAAAGTCTTGTATGCCTGAGTCTGAGAGTCTCTAGACTTTAACTTGTTCAAACCTCAAAATGTTGAGTCTGGAACGGATGATTTCAAATTGATTTTTCTCCAAAGGCTTTGTAAATATATCCACTAGTTGGTTCTTTGAGTCAACAAACCGAATCGAAATTTCTCCATTTTGAACATGATCTCTAATGAAGTGATGTCGAATCTCTATATGCTTTGCTCTTGAGTGAAGAATTGGATTTTTTGTGAGATTGATTGCATTAGTGTTGTCGCAGTTAATCTCTGTGCATGAATCTTCAATTCCAAAGTCTCTTAGCTGTTGTTTTATCCATATGATTTGTGAACAACAACTTCCAAGAGCTACATACTCTGCTTCTGCTGTAGAAAGAGCTACTGTACTTTGCTTCCTTGAAAACTAAGACACTGTCCTACCTCTAAGTAGTTGACAGGTACCCAAGGTGCTCTTTCTATCAACTCTGCATCTGGCTAGGTCTGCATTCAGCCTTTCGTACCAAGCTCGAGGTGCTTGCTTTAAACCATACAAGGCATTTTTCAGTTTGAATACTGAGTCTGGCTTTCTTGGGTCTTCAAACCCAGGTGGTTGCTCCACATAGACTTCCTCATGGATAAATCCATTCAGGAAGGCACTTTTGACGTCCATTTGGAATAACCTAAAATTCTTATAACAAGCAAATGCAAGTAATAATTGAATTGCTTCTAACCTTGCTACTGGTGCGTAAGTCTCGTTATAGTCTATCCATTCTTCTTGCGTATATCCCTTGGCCACAAGTCTTGCTTTGTTTCTTATGACTTTTCATTTCTCGTCCATCTTGTTCCTGAAAACCCATTTAGCTCCAATAATAGATTTACCTTTTGGTTTTGGAGTCAACTCCCAGATATCATTAATTATGAATTGTCTGAGTTCTTCTTGCATAGCTTCAATCTAGCTTTCATCAGATAAAGCTTCGTCTATGCTTCTGGGTTCTATTTCAAAAATAAGAGCCATAGCACTAGACTCTTCGTGCCTTTTGGATCTTATGTGAATTCCTTCATTAATGTCGCCAATAATAAGATCTTTGGGATGACTGGACTTATGCTTCCAGTTGCTGGTTGATTTGTCAGGTTGATGACCACTTCCTTCATTTGAATCTTCAATAATCATTTGTTGCTGGTCTTTCAGAGTCTGAGCTGCTTCTTGAGATTTAGACTTTGTAGAGTCTGGAGCAGGTTCAGATTCTTCAAGATGAGTCTGAATGGATTCATTTTACATAGAATCTTGGAATTTAACATTCATTGATTCTTCCACAGATTAAGTCTTCTTGTTGTAGACTCTGTACGCTTTGCTTGAGGTTGAATATCCAAGGAAGATTCCTTCATCTAACTTTTCTTCAAACTTACCAACTCAATCATTTGCATTTTTCAATATAAAACATTTGCATCCAAACACATGAAAATATGAAACAATAGGCTTCTTTCCTTTGAATAACTCATAAGGGGTTTTTTCTAGAATAAGCCTTAGAAAAACTCTATTAATAATATAACATGCTGTTGAAACTGCTTCAGCCCAAAATCGTGAAGAGATATTGCTTTCAATTAAAAGAGTTCTAGCCATTTCTTGAAGCGACCTATTCTTTCTTTCCACAACTCTGTTTTGCTCTGGAGTATCTGGAGAGGAGAACAAGTGCTGAAAGCCAGATTCATCACAAAATTTTGTAAAATCTTGATTTTCAAATTCACCTCCATGGTCTATTTTTATACTTGAAATAACATACTCATTTTCATTTTGAACCTTCTTAGCAAATTTTTCAAAGTAAGAGAAAGTTTCAGACTTACTTGCCAAGAAATACACCTAAGTAAATCGTGAGTAGTCATTCACAATTACTAGGCAGTATTTCTTACCTCCAATGCTCTGTGTTCTGGTTGGTCCAAAAAGATCCATGTGCAAAAGCTGCAGTACACGATTAGTGGAAACTTGATTTATCGGTTTAAAGGAATTTCTTACCTGTTTTCCCAATATGCATGGCGTACATAGATCAGACTTTTGGTATGATAAGTTGGGTAGACCACGAACAAGCTTCTTTGCTGAAATTTTGGCTATCTGCTTCATGTTAATGTGCCCAAGCTTTCTGTGCCAAAAGCTTGCTTTGTCTTGGATTGAGATTAAACATTGCGATTCATCTGGTTTCACATCCAAGAGGTAGATATTTTCATGTCTTCAACCCATGAATGATTGGGTAGAATCTTTACTAATTCCTGAACATATTCCCTCTTGAAAGTTGATTTTGAACCCAGTATCACACAGCTGACTAACACTAAGCAGATTGTAATTGAGTCCTTCTACCAAAGAAACATTGCTTATTGTGAGATTTCCAATCTTTACAGTTCCAAATCCCACAATTTTTCCTTTGCTGTTTCCTCCAAATGAGACTTTTCCACCATTTACTCAAACAAGCTTTATGAAGCAATTTGAATCTCCTGTCATGTATCTTGAGCATCCACTATCCATATACCATTTTACCTTTTTCTTGATAGTGACCTGCATTTAAAAGAGAAACTCAAACTTTTTTTGGTACTCATATTTTCTTGGGTCCATTGGTGTTAGTATGATATGCGGTTTTTGCCCATACCTTTTTAACAGGTTTCCAAACCGTAGGACATTCTTTTTCAAAATGATCTGCACTATTGCACTTTGAACATCTGAGAGCATTGCGACCTACTGGTTTTACAAAGGCCCTTTTAAAATGATTTTTGTAAGCATCTCTTGTGGGTCTTTGTTTGATTCTTTCTTTCACTTTAGGAAAATCAATTAAAGGAATGGTTTTAGCAGTCATTCCTAAACCAGATTTATTGAAATAAGGTCTTTGAACAGAAAGTATTTTTTCCAGTTTCTTAGATCCTATAGAAAATCTTTTGGAAATATTTGAGATATCATTTTTCAAGAATGCATTTTCTTTTAAAAGATTATCTTCACTTTCTTTAAGAGAAGAAACATTCCTGTCTAAGCATTTCACTTTTTCTTTCAAAACATTTTCTTGTTGTTTTAGAGCAGAATTTTCCTTTTTGAGTTCGAAAATTCTTTTAAGAGAAGTCTTAAGACTAAAACACAATTCATCAATGTATTTTGAAACTTTAATAGGGATTTTGAAGTTACTCACCTCAAATTCACTTTCTGAATCTGAATCAGTCTCGGAGTTTGAATCTGAATCCGATTGTGCCATTAGACATACATTGGCATAATCATCATCACTTTCTTCACACTCTGTATCACTCCAGGTTTCTGCTTTAAGAGCCTTTCGATACTTTTCAGCTTTTCCTTTCTTCTTCCTCAAAAGAGGACAGTTGGGTCTGATGTGTCCCTTTTTCTTACATTCAAAGCAGACTACATCTTTGTTTGATTCATCATCTTCAACAAATTTGATCTGTTGCTTTTGAAAACTTTGTTTATTTGGATTGAATTTTCTTCCTTTTCTGTTTAGCTTTCTGAATCTTCTTATCATGAGAGCAAGCTCCTCATCATCCATATTGTCTTCAGAATATGTGACATTAGAGTCATCATTAGATTTTAATGCAATGGATTTCTTACCTTTAGGGTCTTCGTCTTCATTGATTCGTTCCACTTCATAAGACTGAAGAGTCCCAACCAACTCATCAACAGATAGTGGCATGATTCTTTGGGTCTCTCTGAATGAGGTCTTTATGTGATTACAATCCTTGGAGAGTCCACGGAGTAGCTTGTTTACCTTCATGGGATCAGAAATTGGTTGACCTTGATTTTCAAGACCATTCACGATCTCTGTAAAATGACTAAACATATCAGTTATAGATTCTCCTGATTTCATTTTGAAGGTTTCGTATTGACCGAGAAGAATGTTGATTCTAGTCTCTTTCACTCGATCGGTTCCTTCATAAGTAATATGTAATCTATCCCAGACTTCTTTAGCTGTAACACAAGAAGATATTCTGTTATATTCAGTAGGTGATAAAGCACAATATAAAGAATAAATTGCTTTTGCATCAAGAGCTTGTCTCTTGATTATCTCTTCCTGAGTCATTTCACTAGACTCAACAGTATCTTTTCCTCTTTCTGAGACAGGTGCAGCTTTAGGAATGAATCATTTTTCTACAACGTCCCATTCCAGAGGATCCTTTGATCTTAGGAACGCTTTCATCTTGTTTTTCCATATGTTGTAATCCTTTCCATCAAAGTAAGGCGGTCTGGTATTGCTTTGCCCTTCTACCAGCCCTGGAGCCAACATACTAGCCATGGATCTTTAACTCTGAAGTAAAACACTTCAAACAAAGTGAGTACACGGGCTGTGATACCAATTGAGATAGCTAGTATAAGCACCTAGAGGGGGTGAATAGGTGTAAAAACAATTCCTCGAGATACGGAAGCGATACTAGGTAAATGATAGAAAGGGAGTTCTCTTTTGATTGAAAAAATGAAGTACGATCAAAGTAAAGTAAAGAGTAGGGAAGAGAAAATTGAACACAAGGTTTATAGTGGTTCGGCTTATTCCAAACCTACGTCCACTTTTCTGCACTGACAGCCCACCGGCTGGATTTCACTATGAACAAAGGAGAAGTTACAGCACAGCTTTTCCTTGATTCCACAGTGTAGATATTCTATCACACTTCCTCAAGGATTCTCACAAATATAGACTCTATTTTGTGTACAAGATTTCGCTCAATAAATGAATTGACTAAGAACAAGGAGCTTCAGACTTTGGAATTCTTCTATCGTGCACACTCTCGAACAACTGGAACGTCTTCCTTATATACTCCTTTATGCCATCATACCCGTTGGCACTTACCAAAGGAATTCCTCCAATCTACCCATTGAACGGAATCAATTAGGAAGATCATTCGAGCTATTGAAGGAACATGTCGATAGCCCATCAATCCTGTTCGCCCATACAATTAGGATCTAGGTTTCCATAAATAGAACCTTCCAAGTATACTTTGTCAATCATCGGATCCTTAATCTTCGATTCAATCATGATCAAATAAAGGATTCCGTTATGTCATATCCAGCCAAGAGATCTTCTCCAATCGATAAGGTCACGTCCTTAATGAAACATCCAGTTCTGGATAGCCTTTCTTCAATGGATTAGAAACTGTCAATGAGGATAGACTTTGAGTCTTGAGTCTAGCTGTCCGGAGGTCTTCAGACTTTAAATAGCAGAGTCTGCAAATCTTCAGACTAGACTGATGGAAACGTTTTGTCGGCTTCAAAACACTTCACGAAGATTTCTCCAACACATCGTACATGACTAAACAGCGCACTCGAATATACGTCAATCCAGGAACAGAGGGACAGTTAAACTCCTCACACTCGACCTCTAAATCAGAAGGAATGCCGTAAAATACGCCCCGCGTGACAGCAGGGAGCGGCATGCTACTAATATGAAATGTTGGTCCCCGAAGGGGTGAGTACAACCACTCAGCAAGTAAAGGAATCCAATCACCACTCAATGCATCATGCCATGCAATCACCACAATCATAACATCACATGTCATACAAGCATCCATGCACAACATACCATGGCATCAGGCACATGTCATTATACCTCATATACCATCATCATCATATAGACATCACCATCATATCATACACTTACCATCATCATGTCACATATGGCATCATCCTTACCATGCATCCACGCATATGACATCATCATCATATCACATGTACCATCCTCATTACCATGCATCCATGCATGTAACATCATCATCATCATATCACATGTACCATCATAATTACCATGCATCCATGCATGTAACATCAATCATCATATCACATGTACCATCATCATTACCATGCATCCATGCATGTAACATCATCATCATATATCATCATACATCATGTCATGCATATATCACCATGCATCATTTAAATTTCGATTTTCATCTTGGACCACCACATTTCTCATTCCTGGGACCAATTTTTTCGTCCCACATGTATCCAAAATACAATTCAGACCATCCGGCTCCCCCACTCTCCGGGCATCTCGTACCCCAACTGGCATCACGAGGACCCTCTGGCATCCAGCCATTTTTAAGGCCACTGGGCAATTGACCGCACCCTTCAAGCCAGGCATCTCGCATCCAATCCGGCATCGCGAGGTATCCCTCGGCATAATTACCATGCCGAGCTTCCGGCTCCCCTACTCTCCGGGCATCTCGATACCACTCGGTCTCCTGAGGACCCTCCGGTATCCGGCCATTCATGACCACCGGGCAACCGGCCGTACCCTTGTAACCAGGCATCCCGACACTCCCGGGGTATCGTCGGCTCACACTCCCGACGGTCTTCTCATTTTATCTCAATTCTCATCCTCAATTATAGTTCAATTTTAACATGGCCTGCGATGTGATGGCAAGTCAAGATCATATTCATTATTGAATTCATACATGCATTTCAAATCATTATCATGCATGCAACAAGACATCATCATCCATAACAATGCAATTCATGGAGTCCATGCAAATTTCAAATGGTCCATATTTCATGCCTTTTACAAAATTTCCAGCATGTACCATTTTTAGAAAATATTCAAATTAAATATCCATGTGCTTCTCAAAAATCATGGAATCAAAGCATGTGATAGACAAGACAATAAAATAACAATTTCATGCAAAACACATACCCAATAGAGTTCCACACAAGAAGATATAATCCACAAGATTCCAGCATGCAAATTCGAATAAAAACAGGATGTGCAGTTTTCGAAATAATTCGATTAAAATACCCGAATGACCCCCGAAAATTATGAAATTTTACCAGATTATATTTAAGACACTAAGGTAGATTTTTCATGAAGAATTCTAAGCCAGATTCGTTTTAGATATTTTTCTATAGTCGTACGAAGCTTCTGGTTCTCGCACCGAAATGTCCAGTGAAGTCATCTCCGAAGTATCGAGTTTTCACCCCTCTATTCTTCTTCGTTTCCTCTGAAATTTGGATATGTTTGACTTCAATGGGTCCCCTACAACTTTCATTAAGGGATCTAAGTCATATTTCCAAATAATAGTCACTATATGGGTCCATGAAGTCTCGGGTGTCCTGTACCGCGTCTCCAGATTTACCGTCTTCAAGAGTAAGTCGATTCACTAGGCTAAACTTGTTCATTTTACTTCAAATTTGAGTATGTTAGTCTTTAGGATGTTCTATACAAGTTTTATGAAGAAGTAGAAGAGAGATTCTTAGTAAAAATCAACATGCAACCACAGATCAGGCGAAAGGTCAGTAAAATCGTTCCAGATCTAGTATCTTCGTAGGATGAGAGTTTGACCACCTTAATCCCCATCATTTCACACCAAATTTTAGTATGTTGTATTTCAAGGTGTTGGCTCCAACTTTCATGAAGAAATCGAAGTCGAAATCGAACTCAAAACATGCATGCAAGCTCTCACAAAGTTCTGGCTCGGGCGGTTCATGCGAAAACAGCGACACCACTCAAAAACAAGTCATCCAAGCTTCGGTTTCCCCCTCCTAATCACCCAAAACTCGACTTTTCTACAACATACATGTAACACACACACATGCAAGAGCAGCAAGAGGACCCCAACTTGCCTCTAGACCGAAGAGAACGACGGCACACGGCGGACGAACAGGCGACGTGCGGCGGCAACGGGCGACTCCTCCTCTCGGCTTCTCCTCTCTCGGCCTCTCTCCCTCTCGCACGGTTCTCTCTCTCTCCCTCTCACTTGGCCGAACAACTCAACCGGCCACCTCTCTCTCTCTCTTTCCCTTTTATTCCTCCATTTCCTCATCATTTGCAATCATTGTTTGCCACTCCAATTGACCAATGCATGCCATCTTCCTTTGTGCCACTTGTCACAACACATGCATGGGCTTGGGCTTTGGGAGCAATTGGGCCAGCAATGGGCCGGCCACTCTCCTCCCCCTTTGGTCGACGGTCACTCCTGCTTTGGGCCTAATTGGGCTGGTCATTCGGCCCACCAAAGGCTCAAGCTATTGGGCCTAAGGCCCAAACCTAACTAAAATTAAAATTTTCCCTTTTTATATTTTCTTTTATAAATTTTAAATTTTAAATTCCACATGGCCAAAGTCTTGTAACATTTTATTTATAGGAATTTAATTTATGAGGTGCATGGCCAAGCATAGATTATTATCATTAATTTATCCTATAGTCCTAATTTCAAAATTCATGAACACAAGCATATCACTTAGCTTTAGGAGAAAACTAATGGCTAAAGCATAAATTATAGGAAATTTTTATCACCTAATTATCGGCTTTAACACACCTTAGAGATTGTCTTGAAATTTTGGGATGCCACAGTTCCTCGTGATGCCAGTTGGGATACGAGATGCCCGGAATGTGGGGGTGCCAGATGCCCGATTGTATCTTGGATACATGCCCGGAGGGTTCTCACGATGCCAGGATTGGGCGCGAGTGATGAATGTGGGATGCAAACATTGGTCCCGGGAAAGAGAAATGTGGCGGTCCAAAATGAAATTGAAATTAAATTATGCATGATGATATATGTATGACATGATGATGATGTTACATGCATGGATGCATGGTAGTGATGATGGTACATGTGATATGATGATATGGTGATGATGTTACATGCATCGATGCATGGTAATGATGATGGTACATGTTATATGATGATATGATGATGATGTTACATGCATGAATGCATGGTAATGATGATGGTACATGTGATATGGTGATATGATGATATTGTTATACGCATGGATGCATGGTAAGGATGATGCCATATGTGACATGATGATGGTAAGTGTATGATATGATGGTGATGTCTATATGATGATGATGGTACATGAGGTATGATGACATGTGCATGATGCCATGGTATGTTGTGCATGGATGCTTGTATGACATGTGATGCTATGATTGTGATGATTGCATGGCATGATGTATTGAGTGGTTTATTGGTCCTTTACCTGCTGAGTGGTTGTACTCACCCCTTTTGGGGAATAACATTTCAGACTAGATAAGATACCTCTGCTGCCACTGCTACTGGTAGATGGATCAAGTAGGTTGGATATGACCGCGAGGAGGAGGATAGCAAAAGGAAGGAACTTTTGGATGCCGACACTGATCGATGGACTTTAAGTATACGACTGTTGGAAGAGATGCCGGTCATCTTTTGAAATATAGCCATGTATAGAAAATCCTGGCATTTTGATGTACCGATGAATAATGTCCATCTAGTTTAAGTTAATAAAAGTGTTTGGCTTTTATCTATAAATGTTTAGTTGGTGTGCATCGTCTTCTGAATATAGGGAAGGGAGTTGTTGGATGTGCTTCCGTATATGAGCCGTGCAAGGGACCGATAAAAAAAAAAAAATGTAAACCCCCACGGTTGTATGGACCCGCTGCAATTGAAATGGTATTAGAGTGACATATTATAAGGGAAAGTGAAAGGTACGTGAACTGTGGCGACCCTAACGGATCGGGGGCCGTCGAGGGGTGCCACAATTGGCCGATAAGAGTTTTATTTTTTGTTATTTTCCCAGGAAAAAAAAATGGCCCACTCTAAGTTCAATATAAGCACCGCTTTACAAATTGCGACAATACCAAAATTTAGTCCTTGAACTCTTAGTCAACGTCCAATTTAATTGGTTCGTAAACTTTAGTTTTCACCAAACTAATCCTCGAACTCTTTCATTCCAAACAATTTGGTCTTTTTATATGGTTCCATAAACGAGGAATTTAACCTTACCATTCTTCAACAAATATGTATAGCTTTGTTAGGTAACATGGATTTCCGATTTTTCAGCTCAGTATACTATCATGAATGCATGCAAACCGCGCCTATGCATGTGTTAATCATAAAGTATTGTATAAGACTCCACCTATAGCATGTGTTAATACGTTGGAGGTTATATTATTCTGTTAATTCTAAGTTTTAATGTTTTTCTGATATATTGCAGAACTATTGAGTTCTTCGACGAGGTTCATTTATTTTGGATCGATGTAAAATCATTGGATATACTGAACAGAGTATCCTATATATTTTTATAAATTTGAACCATCCTAGTCGTCAAGTTTTCATACTCAAAAGGGTGAGAAGAGGCCACAAGTTACATCCTTTGAGCACAACGCATGCGTAAAATAACTTTGGCCTGTCAAGTTCTTGATTTTAAGTTGGTTTACGAGGATTTAATTTTCCTGATACCGAGGACAATCTACTTATCCTATGCAAGCACACTCATATAACTTGTTAGACATTATATTATTCATCAATAATATCAACTATCTTGTTAAAGGCGATATCACCAAACATTTCACTAAACAAATCATGGATAGAGAAGTTTCACAGTTGAAAACTTGGGTAGTTAAGAAGGATGTGCAAGTAGAATTGAGATAAGACCAATCAAACAATCAAACATCAATCCGACACAAAGCAATAAGCATTATCCATGCATGAGATACTTTCTTTATGTCATTTAATGTATGAGATACATTATTTGTGTTCATTCATATAATAATTGGTTCATGATACTTTCACCTTCTTGTTTTTTTTTTTTTTTTTTTTTTTTTTTTTTTTTTTGAATGAATACCTTCTTTCAAACAAGCAAGGAACCGTCTCAATATGCATGTGTGTTTTATACGCCTCTTGTCATAACTGAAATTATGTAGAGAGGAGAGATAAAATTCAAACTTAACAAAAGCATGTGATTGAGATTTATTTTGGATTTGTGGAACAAATGGAACATCCAACGTTTCATTATACCAACCCCCTCGCTTCATGTCTTTTGGCAGCTTTGGCTCCAAAACATTTATACTTTGGCTCACGTCTTAATTGGACCCATGATATTAGTATGGTAATGTGAACTCGGAATTTACTCGTTTAAAGTAGACTTTCTCGTGACGAGTCTTTTAATGTTAAGATGAACTTTTCTAAAGAAGCATTTGAGATGTCTAGTATTTTATGGTAATTATTTCTAATTCGGGCCAACTTTAAATAAGATTAAGTTCTCCCAAATAATATACTACTACTAGTTTTAGAAAAAATACGGTTGTATTTCACATGACTTTAAATGTCTCAAGCCTCAATCCACAAAAGATGGTATCCAAATATCTTGTTTGCATGACTATGGAAGAATGGTAATTATAATCTAACATAACGGAAGAAAAAAAAAAAGAAAATCTTAATGAGTGTGAGCACTCACACCACTCACTGAGGCAGAGGCAGAGCAAGGCCAGTTATCTGCCCGTACAGCTTCATCCTCCCACTTCCCAAAGTCCCCAGCGTTGTCCTCGCAACATATCACCCTCCCTTCCCTCCCCACCTTTTGTCTTAATATTTAAGTACAAAATTCTTCCTTGGTACGCGGCGTGCATCATTATCGCACGCTACGAGAGAGACGGTATGCTTCCGAATATATCCTCTTTCATTATTGCCCTCTACTCTACACTTTTCGACTCCAAGGCTTCCTTATACGTCTGGAAAACTCTGTTTTCTTGATGCATGTAAGCTCTTTTGAGGGATAGTTGAGACGATTGTTTTGTTGCAACTGAAATTATATTGGAGAGTGGTAAAATTCAGAGTAAACAAAATCATGGCATTTAGCTTCATTTCACATATCTGGAATAAATGGAACATCCGAGGCTTCGTCATACTGAGCCTCTCCCTTCAGGTATATCTCATTCTATTTGCACCTTTAAGAAAGAAGACAACCAATAAGCTCATCATTTCCCTTGCATGGTTGGCCTATTTGATGGCTGACTGGGTAGCTGCATTCGCGATTGGGCTCATCTCTCATAATCAAGGCAACTTATCTGCTCGTGCAACGGAAGTATATGGGTCACTTCAACCATTTTGGGCCTCATTTCTCTTGTTACATCTTGGTGGTCCGGACACCATCACTGCATTCTCTCTCGAGGACAGTTCGCTCTGGCGACGACACCTACTCACTCTCATTTGTCAAGTTGGTGCCGCCATCTATGTTTTTGTGCTGATATTTACCAGTGACAAGTCGCTGATGATCCCAACAATGCTTGTATTTATTGCCGGAGTCATAAAAAATGTAGAGAGGACACTAGCACTTAAACTCTCAAGCTTCCCAAAGCTCAAGGAATCGATACTCTTGGACCGCCAATTTTCTAATGATGAATCTGATGAGTTGGTTGACGAAGCCAATGTTCAAGGGAATGGAGCATATAACGAGTTTTTTGAAGAACTCCGTGGATTAGGGGATAAATATGATGATGACGTACAAGCAAAAATTCCCGAGAGTGTTGTGGTGAAGCATGCTTACTACTTCTTTGATATCTTTAAGGTCTTCCTCGCAGATCTCTCCTTCACACGTGGTGAGCGTGAAATAAGCCGCAAGTATTTTAGCAAAGTTTCTTCTTTGGATGCGTTGCGAGTGATAACAATCGAACTCCATTTCATGTACGAGGTGCTCTACACAAAAGCGTTGGCAATACGCTCTAAATGGAGTTACATTTTCCGCTTCATAGCCATGATTGATGTTGTGGTGGCTTTCATCTTGTTCAATCGCTTGAAGAAGCATTGGTTCCCCAAACTCGATGTGAAAATCACTTATTCACTTCTTTGGGGAGGAATTGCTCTTGATGTGATATCTCTATTCATGCTCATTGTGTCCGATTGGACTGTTGCCAGAATCATGTACCGCAGCATGAGATCATCTAAAATGGATTCATTTCTTGAGAAGTTGATATCTACCACAGACTATTTTAGGATGACCAGATTCTGCACATGTAGCCTAGATCCTAACGCCATGATTGTTTATGCAGTCCTAGATACACCATTTATATTTCGAAAGTGGTCAGAATTCATACTTGCTTGCAACCTTTTGTCCGAGGGATTGAAGTTGAGTCCGAGGAAGATGACTACCCATAAAAATCGCCTTACCATTATCAGCAATTTTCCATTCAGTATGCCCAGGAAGATAATCTCTCGTTTCCAGCAGGTAGGTGAGACAATTGCCAGAAGCTGTGGTTGGATGAACCCGGAAGGGAAAAGATCAATGATTGCAAATTTGAAGTACGTATCCAAGAATCCATTTGTGGTGAAGTTATGGATTTATATATTTGAAGAGATCCGTCGTAAATCCTACCACCCCGATGATTCGAGAAAGGTGAAGAGGGCATTTGAGGCTAGAGGTGATCTGTTTATCGAGAATTTCTCGATAAACGTGAGGAGGGCATTTGAGGCTAGAGGTGATCTGTCTATCGAGAATTTCTCAGGCGATCAGTTTTTAAAGTATGTCACTGACGTTAATTACGACGCCAGTATTATAATGTGGCATATTGCTACTGAAATGTGGTATAGCAAAGACCAATTCACCACAAGAAATGACAACAGGGAATTCAGCAAGATCCTGTCTGACTATATGTTGTATCTTCTACTTAATCAGCCTAATTTGATGTCCGCTGTGGCAGTGCCGGGCATTGCCCAAATGAGATCAGCGCAAATCATGGACGAGCTACAAAATATCTGCCTTAAAGATGGGATCATGGATGTGGAGAATCTATGCACGACAATGTTTGAGGATCCTTCACAAACCTTATATTCGAAACCCCCGCTCCGTATGGCGTTCCGTATGGCCCAGAAGATGGAAGTGCTTCAGGAAGAGAAGTGGAGCTTGATGAGTGGAGTGTGGGTTGAGATGCTGTCATTTGCGGCAATTCATATTAAGGGTGAGGCACATATGGAAGTGCTAAGCAAAGGTGGAGAGCTTCTCGCCTTTGTTTGGCTGCTGATGGCTCATTTCGGTTGTTTTTACACACCTCAATGGGGCTTATATTATGAACACATATAAGAGTATAGGTATTTCATCCACAGAAACTGTTCTGTTTACCATCCTCACGGCATTTCTATCGATGTTCATTTGAATAAAATTTACTAGTTTGTGGGAGATGCCTTCTTGGAGTGTCCAGCTCGTTTTAACTCCAACTTGGCTTTGGCTTATATCAATCATCCACAAGAACGGGCAAGTTTTCTTTTTCTTTTTCCATTTCTATGGCTAAATTAAATTTTTTGGTGGAATTTTGTCATCGGTTGAATCAAGATCATAATTGAGTGAAAGGACATTGTCATTATCTTGCCGAGTACCCAATAGTGGTTGGGTTTAACAATTAATAACCTAATCGCGTCCTCCACTTTTGTGGACACATTGCAACTGCAAACGTTTAATTTAACCCACTAGTGATTAAACCAACTCGAGTTATCTCATAGTATTAATGTTGGATGGAGAAAATCTTTTAAGTAAGTTTCATACATGTACTTATTCACTTGAACTACAAAAATAAAAAATAATTAAATTGCACGCGTACCATTCTACGTGTTGTACTCACTTCAGATAGACTTTTTCCCCCAACTCAACTACTCTGAACAGAATTTTATCCACGTAACAGTAACTACTAAGATTGTTTTTAGAAATAATTCCGTAAAAACTCAAAGACCGACGGGAAGAACAAAGGAAATAGCAATATTGAAATCTCTGCTTTTAACAAGTGCAAATAATTTACTTTATTTGTTCTTTTTTTCTTAAACAAGATCTCGAATGAAGGTTTGAGGAAGAAAATGACATTGCTCAATACCTTTTCATGTTTATTTTCTTATTGCACTCGCAATTTAAAATTTTTTAACGTTAAACATTGGAAATCTATGAAACGTACTAGAATGTTCTATAGAATTTTTCATCTGTTTTTCGAAGCTTAGCACACCTACTTGATTCCAAATTTTGCAAGGAAAATGGCAAATACTATAACTTTTTAGGTACAATAGCGTAAGCTGTTAATTTAATTATTCAATAAGTTTATTTTCAATAAAGAGCCAAGAGCTGTGCATCAACTATAGGACACCAACGTGACTCACACATTCCTGCCAAAAATTTTAAAAAGCAAAAAGCATGACTCCCGAATCACGTAATTTCATGCAAGTGAAGAACATTGCGTGTAAAGGGGAAAAAGAGAACATAAACGGGTCTAAGTTAAAGGAAACAAAAGAAAAGAATAAACGAACATAAATGGATCTATGTTAAAGAAAAAAAAAAAAAAAAAAAAAAAGAACATGATATGGGTCCAAGTTAAAGAAAAATAGTCGGGCCAAGTATAATAGGCATCGCTTTGCTGGACAGCCAATCTTTGACACCACTCGTTAACATGACGTGAAAGGGAGACTTGATTGGAAGCGTGTTCAATGAGTTTAACTGGATTATTATTTTTATATGCAAATAAACGTATCCTTTACTAGTTGCATTTTTTAATTGGCTTATGACGCACTTAGATACAACTAGTTAAATGAGTTAACATATTATCTATGTCAACGAATCTGTTTAGATACAATTAGCCACATTGTAATACATTTAAACAAATTTTTATGAGGGTTTATATCTTAAGCTTATCACATTACTCAACTCATTTAACTAAAGTTTCGCATTGATATGACACGATTAATAAAATGAGTTTCATTATGTATGTATGATGCGGACAAGCGCACATAGAAAAGTAGACGCACAAGAGTTATGCAGGGAATTGATGTCGAACATGTGGAAGAGTTTGAAGCAAATGATCATGCAAACGAAATTCACATGCAGACAACAAATTTGCAAATCGAGACGTAATAGAGAAGACAATGAGCGGGCCCACTGCAACCACAGTAAGTTCCCCGGGATAAAGGTTTGCTCGCTTTGCTTGCTTAAACGAGAAAAAGAGGCTGCTGACAGTTCTGTTGGATTTCCTTTTGGTGGTGAGAAGTTTAGACTACCAAGTCCATCGGCGCCGGGGACAAAATCCGCAATTCGAAGCTTTAAATCTTTTTTTCTTTTTTGGAGAAACAATGATGAAATCAAACTACGGATGATGAGACCAATGCATCTCAAGTCGATGAGTTATGTCGACTCCATAAGAGATCCACTAAATTTAACGATTGAAATCAATTGAGTTCATGCACACGTGATGTATGCAAATATCATTACAATGCGACTAGCAAAATCTGGCCAAAAAAAAAATTCAAAAGAAGAAAAAGGAACACGACTCACGACTCATGTGCAAGTTAAGAACATTTCATGGGAGTCGTCGTGAAAAAAAATAAAAAGAGGAACATTACAAAGGGTTCAAGTAAAAGAAAAGGAAAATAACCAAAAACATACCATAATTTTCACAAAATGACAACTTATATACCTTTATTCTTAGTAAATACCAAAATAACTAAGTTTTACCTTTAGAGGTGACTTAACATCTTCACATTAATTATGTTGTTGGCCGATAAGAGTTTTTTTTTTTTTTTGTTATTTTCCCTGGAAAAAAAATGGCCCACTCTAAGTTCAATATAAGCACCGCTTTACAAATTGCGACAATACCAAAATTTAGTCCTTGAACTCTTAGTCAACGTCCAATTTAATTGGTTCGTAAACTTTAGTTTTCACCAAACTAATCCTCGAACTCTTTCATTCCAAACAATTTGGTCTTTTTATATGGTTCCATAAACGAGGAATTTATCCTTACCATTCTTCAACAAATATGTATAGCTTTGTTAGGTAACATGGATTTCCGATTTTTCAGCTCAGTATACTATCATGAATGCATGCAAACCGCGCCTATGCATGTGTTAATCATAAAGTATTGTATAAGACTCCACCTATAGCATGTGTTAATACGTTGGAGGTTATATTATTCTGTTAATTCTAAGTTTTAATGTTTTTCTGATATATTGCAGAACTATTGAGTTCTTCGACGAGGTTCATTTATCTTGGATCGATGTAAAATCATTGGATATACTGAACAGAGTATCCTATATATTTTTATAAATTTGAACCGTCCTAGTCGTCAAGTTTTCATACTCAAAAGGGTGAGAAGAGGCCACAAGTTACATCCTTTGAGCACAACGCATGCGTAAAATAACTTTGGCCTGTCAAGTTCTTGATTTTAAGTTGGTTTACGAGGATTTAATTTTCCTGATACTGAGGACAATCTACTTATCCTATGCAAGCACACTCATATAACTTGTTAGACATTATATTATTCATCAATAATATCAACTATCTTGTTAAAGGCGATATCACCAAACATTTCACTAAACTAATCATGGATAGAGAAGTTTCACAGTTGAAAACTTGGGTAGTTAAGAAGGATGTGCAAGTAGAATTGAGATAAGACCAATCAAACAATCAAACATCAATCCGACACAAAGCAATAAGCATTATCCATGCATGAGATACTTTCTTTATGTCATTTAATGTATGAGATACATTATTTGTGTTCATTCATATAATAATTGGTTCATGATACTTTCAGCTTCTTGTTTTTTTTTTTTTTTTGAATGAATACCTTCTTTCAAACAAGCAAGGAACCGTCTCAATATGCATGTGTGTTTTATACGCCTCTTGTCATAACTGAAATTATGTAGAGAGGAGAGATAAAATTCAAACTTAACAAAAGCATGTGATTGAGATTTATTTTGGATTTGTGGAACAAATGGAACATCCAATGTTTCATCATACCAACCCCCTCGCTTCATGTCTTTTTGAATCTTTGGCTCCAAAACATTTATACTTTGGCTCACGTCTTAATTGGACCCATGATATTAGTATGGTAATGTGAACTCGGAATTTACTCGTTTAAAGTAGACTTTCTCGTGACGAGTCTTTTAATGTTAAGATGAACTTTTCTAAAGAAGCATTTGAGATGTCTAGTATTTTATGGTAATTATTTCTAATTCGGGCCGACTTTAAATAAGATTAAGTTCTCCCAAATAATATACTACTATTAGTTTTAGAAAAAATACGGTTGTATTTCACATGACTTTAAATGTCTCAAGCCTCAATCCACAAAAGATGGTATCCAAATATCTTGTTTGCATGACTATGGAAGAATGGTAATTATAATCTAACATAACGGAAGAAAAAAGAAAAAAGAAAATCTTAATGAGTGTGAGCACTCACACCACTCACTGAGGCAGAGGCAGAGCAAGGTCAGTTATCTGCCCGTACAGCTTCATCCTCCCACTTCCCAAAGTCCCCAGCGTTGTCCTCGCAACATATCACCCTCCCTTCCCTCCCCACCTTTTGTCTTAATATTTAAGTACAAAATTCTTCCTTGGTACGCGGCGTGCATCATTATCGCACGCTACGAGAGAGACGGTATGCTTCCGAATATATCCTCTTTCATTATTGCCCTCTACTCTACACTTTTCGACTCCAAGGCTTCCTTATAAGTCTGGAAAACTCTGTTTTCTTGATGCATGTAAGCTCTTTTGAGGGATAGTTGAGACGATTGTTTTGTTGCAACTGAAATTATATTGGAGAGTGGTAAAATTCAGAGTAAACAAAATCATGGCATTTAGCTTCATTTCACATATCTAGAATAAATGGAACATCTGAGGCTTCGTCATACTGAGCCTCTCCCTTCAGGTATATCTCATTCTATTTGCACCTTTAAGAAAGAAGACAACCAATAAGCTCATCATTTCCCTTGCATGGTTGGCCTATTTGATGGCTGACTGGGTAGCTGCATTCGCGATTGGGCTCATCTCTCATAATCAAGGCAACTTATCTGCTCGTGCAACGGAAGTATATGGGTCACTTCAACCATTTTGGGCCTCATTTCTCTTGTTACATCTTGGTGGTCCGGACACCATCACTGCATTCTCTCTCGAGGACAGTTCGCTTTGGCGACGACACCTACTCACTCTCATTTGTCAAGTTGGTGCCGCCATCTATGTTTTTGTGCTGACATTTACCAGTGACAAGTCGCTGATGATCCCAACAATGCTTGTATTTATTGCCGGAGTCATAAAAAATGTAGAGAGGACACTAGCACTTAAACTCTCAAGCTTCCCAAAGCTCAAGGAATCGATACTCTTGGACCGCCAATTTTCTAATGATGAATCTGATGAGTTGGTTGACGAAGCCAATGTTCAAGGGAATGGAGCATATAACGAGTTTTTGAAGAACTCCGTGGATTAGGGGATAAATATGATGATGACGTACAAGCAAAAATTCCCGAGAGTGTTGTGGTGAAGCATGCTTACTACTTCTTTGATATCTTTAAGGTCTTCCTCGCAGATCTCTCCTTCACACGTGGTGAGCGTGAAATAAGCCGCAAGTATTTTAGCAAAGTTTCTTCTTTGGATGCGTTGCGAGTGATAACAATCGAACTCCATTTCATGTACGAGGTGCTCTACACAAAAGCGTTGGCAATACGCTCTAAATGGAGTTACATTTTCCGCTTCATAGCCATGATTGATGTTGTGGTGGCTTTCATCTTGTTCAATCGCTTGAAGAAGCATTGGTTCCCCAAACTCGATGTGAAAATCACTTATTCACTTCTTTGGGGAGGAATTGCTCTTGATGTGATATCTCTATTCATGCTCATTGTGTCCGATTGGACTGTTGCCAGAATCATGTACTGCAGCATGAGATCATCTAAAATGGATTCATTTCTTGAGAAGTTGATATCTACCACAGACTATCGTAGGAAGACCAGATTCTGCAAATGTAGCCTAGATCCTAACGCCATTATTGTTTATGCAGTCCTAGATACACCATTGATATTTCGAAAGTGGTCAGAATCCATACTTGCTTGCAACCTTTTGTCCGAGGGATTGAAGTTGAGTCCGAGGAAGATGACTATCCATAAAGATCGCCTTACCTATATCAGCAATTTCCATTCAGTATGCCCAGGAAGATAATCTCTCGTTTCCAGCAGGTAGGTGAGACAATGCCAGAAGCTGTGGTTGGATGAACCCGGAAGGGAAAAGATCAATGATTGCAAATTTGAAGTACGTGTCCAAGACTCCATTTGTGGTGAAGTTATGGATTTATATATTTGAAGAGATCCGTCGTAAATCCTACCACCCCGATGATTCGAGAAAGGTGAAGAGGGCATTTGAGGCTAGAGGTGATCTGTTTATCGAGAATTTCTCAGGCGATCAGTCTTTAATGTATGGCACTGACGTTAATTACGATGCCAGTATTATAATGTGGCATATTGCTACTGAAATGTGGTATAGCAAAGACCAATTCACCACAAGAAATGACAACAGGGAATTCAGCAAGATCCTCTCTGACTATATGTTTTATCTTCTTCTTAATCAGCCTAATTTGATGTCCTTTGTGGCAGTGCCGGGCATTGCCCAAATGAGATCAGCGCAAATCATGGACGAGCTACAAAAAATCTGCCTTAGAGATAGGATCATGGATGTGGAGAATCTATGCACGACACTGTTTGAGGATCCTTCACAAACCTTATGTTCGGAATCCCTGCTCCATAAGGCGTTCCGTATGACCCGGAAGATGGAATTGCTTCAGGAAGAGAAGTGGAGCTTGATGAGTGGAGTGTGGGTTGAGATGCTGTCATTTGCGGCAATTCATATTAAGGATGAGGCACATATGGAAGTGCTAAGCAAAGGTGGAGAGCGTCTCGCCTTTGTTTGGCTGCTGATGGCTGATTTCGGTTGTTTTTACACACCTCAATGGGGCTTATATTATGAACACATAATATGAGATTAGATATTTCATCCACAGAAACTGTTCTGTTTACCATCCTCACGGCATTTCCATCGATGTTCATTTGAATAAAATTTACTAGTTTGTTATCTTTGTGACTGATGCAGAGAATTGATGGATTGTTTATTCTTGACAGTAAGCCCTGCATGTGTCTCTTATACTGATTAAATAATCAGTTCACACTTTTTATTCAATAAAAAGGAAAAAGTCTAACCAGTTGTGCTTCTTAGGGAAAATGACAGATTGTACATTTACACGAGGATAGTAATATTCTCACAGGTGGACTGTAAATTCAGGAATATCGGGATTTTGTATTCATATTTAAAGTCACAAATTTATATAAGCATCCTATTATCGTAGAGCAATTTGGACCAACTAAAACGCTACTGTTGTTCTGGTAAGGAAGCCAATTTATTAGCTGTTCTTCCTATTCTTTTTTTAACAGATAACCAATAATTGCTCAATGGGAAATAGATTTTAAGTGGAATAGCGATTTCTTACAAAGCAAAGGTGCAGTTTTTATGCGAGGACTTATACATTTTGGTGGCGTAATTTCACTCAATTGGTTAAATAACACTTGGATTCATTAAACATTGTATGATTTCGTTAATTCTAGTTCTGAATATTTATCTGATATTTTGTAGAACTATTGAGTTCTTCGACTAGATTGATCTATCTTGGATTGATGTAAAATCACAAAATATATCAAAGAGAGTAGTCTATATGTAATTATAAATTTGACCATCTTATTCTTCCAGTTTTTTGTACTTGAAAGGGTAAGAAGAGGCCGCTAGCGTAATGACCTCCTTTGAATGTAATCCACACACAATTACAAGTTTGGCTTATCAGGTTATCAACTTTAAGCCAGTTTGGAAGGATTTTATTATTCTGATGGGGAGGATAATATACTTATCCTTTACAAATACTCTTGTCTAACTTGTTAAGAAGTATCTTATTCATTAATAATATCAAGAGTCTTGTTAGATGTGGTATCACCAAACATTTCACTATACTAGTCATCAATACTAAAGTTTGATAGTTTAAAATTTGAGTAATTACATATGGATGTGTTGTAAATAAGCAATAAGCAATAATCTTTACCATATTTCATGCATGACAAATCTTTCATTCTTCTAATAACAAACTATATATAAAGAGGGGAAGACGTGAGAAAAGGAAGAAAAAGAATATTTTGCTCCACATGGACAAAAGGCAAAAGGATGAGGAAAGAGAAGCTTTTTATATGGACAAATTATGGGGCTCATGCAATTATAACTTCAGAAAAGAAAAAGAAAACGATGAAGAAATATTCTTGATTTGAAGAGAATACGTTACCACTTGGATCTAGGGAGGTCCTTAAACTGCTTCGTCTGGACCTCTTATAAATCTCAGCATCTCTGGACGTAAAACAATCAAAAGGTATTCCCTCCCCTTAAGAGGACAATGATACAAAGAAGAAATGGGGGTTAAGGCATGTGGACAGCGACATGTAGAAACAAGAAAGGCAGTCATGTCAACCCGCCAACAATATATTTATTGAACAGATGGAGCAGCCTTCAACCGAAGTCCTACATGGACAAAAGGCAAAAGGATGAGGAAAGAGAAGCTCTTTATATGGACAAATTATTGGACGCATACAATCATAACTTTAAAAAAGGAAAAAAAAAAAAAAAAGATGAAGAGAGATTCAACATTTGAAGATAATCTGTCTCTACTTGCCTTGGTGGGAGACAGACATGCCTTTTTGGAGCGTCCCGGTTCTATTTACTCTAATTTGGCTTTGGCTTGTATCATCCACATGAAAGGGAAAGTAAACCTTTTCGTGGAAGCAAACTTTTGGGTGGAATTATGTCATTGGTTTTTTTTTTTTTGGTCAGTCCTACTCTATTCCTACTCTACACTCACTCTCAGACTTTTGCCCTGCCTCTTACAAGGCGTGGGAGTCGAAACCCACTCCTAAAACTTATGCGTCCCCACCCCATTCCCCCTAAGAAGGGTGGAATTATGTCATTGGTTGAATCGACATCATATTTGAGGGAAAGCATTCATTGAAAGGACATTATAATTATCTTGTGAAGTACATAACAATTGAGTGAAAGGATATTATTATTATCTTGGGCAGATTGACTAGTTCACTTTTCCTATGTCTTGCGGAAGCACCTTGCTGTTGTAATTGTCGTTATCATTCGTGAAATGATTAGTTCATGATTTCTTTTACCTTCTTGAATATTTTAATATATATTATCTTTATATATAAAGAACCACCTCAACATGTATATATATACATTTTGTTGTAAATCCGTCGGATCACCTAATGTTCAATGTCATGCGTCAATGAAATCTACCGAAAGAACACCGATCTCATAAAATTAATGTCGGATTGAGGAAAAACAAAATATTGCGCACACGCCATTTTTCTTAATATTTAAGTATATAAGTTTTTGAAGGCTTTGTCATTGGATAGGGATTAATCAAGTTTGACTGCAATCGACCACCTTATTTGGCCCAAAATTCGTGCCTAAGCCATGCCCAAACGGAGCCAGATGCCGTTGGGCTTAACTAGTCAAAGCCGGGCCCGAGCTTCCCTTTACCGTAAAAGGCTTACGACTTAAGCCAGAGGGCCACGCCTTGGGCCTATTGAGTGGCCCTTTGGCCGGTCCGTTGGCCGGGTCCGTAGCTAGTTCCTTTGGCCAGTCCTATGGCTAGCCCTTGGACTAGTCGACTAGTCCTTTAGCCGGTCCCATGGCCAATCCAAGGTCCTGCACCATAAGTCATGGTTAGTCCAAATTTGAACCACGTTGAGTTTATTCAATCCACGGTTGATCATTAGTTGCCGTGTAATTGTATAGGATCGATCGATTTGTCTCAACGCATGGTCACATTGGATTGAATCATGATCGGCCACAATCGATGCAATGGCTGGGCGAAATCACCTGCGATCGGTACATTGACCGAGCAGAATTGTGACATCCTGATTTTCAGGCTCTGATTTCGATTGGTTAAATTGGGCATTTGATCGATGCGGCTACAGTGTTTTTCTTTGAGTTAGCCACTCACGAGATAACTAAATTAGCTGGGTAAGCTATTAAGGACTTTAAGGCAGATAGACTGAGAATTCGACCATGAATCGATTTCTCGACCGTGCTCATCTTTAGAGATCATTACGGCACAGTTAAAAATCGAATTAAGATCAAAGATAGATCGGTTCGACTGAGATATATGACTGATCGTGGGTGACTCCACTAAATTGGAAAACTCTCGTCGACTAGCACTAATTTGATCATACTATCGTTTTGGTACCCTGTGTCCGTATTTGAATCCTAGAGATTTTCACGACAGTCGAGAATCACCAATGTGTCGAGTGGGTTCGTTGTGGCTCGAAGAAAATCGACCATGGGTCATTTGTTCTAAAAAGTTATGAAAACTACCCGGTGGTCTAGGTCACACTAAAAGCGCGTCCGAGTGAAATTAACCGCCAGTCTAAGTCCGATTTCAGAAATTGGAAGTTCTGTCATGTCACAGGTCATTTAAGGAACGTCGAATCAGTCTCAGAAGATTTTTCTAGACACCCAACACTTTTTGGGAAAAAGTCGTCGCCAGGTCGTCTTTGTGCGGAAAATGCCAAAGATGGTTTTTAATGGCAAAATTGAGATGCATGATGGGAGCATGAGTGAGGAAAAATGTCAATTGAAGTATAGATGTGTCAATTTAAATTATGGAGATTAAATGAGGATAAATGGAGTAAGATTGAGTAACCAATTGGTGCCTTATACTTGTAATTTCGTGTGCCCCTCCCCTCCCTAGCCAAATGGACCAAAAAGAGAAGTCAGGGGTGTGTTTTTGTGGACCATTGGTAGCCAAGGGATTATACATGGCCAAGACTAAGTCTTGGAGATATTTTGTAAAAAAAATATAAAGCCAAAGGCCCCACCTCTCCCTCATCTCTATCTCCTTGCTCTCTCTCACCACCGTCCACCTCCCTCCTCTCTCTTCCTCTTGCTTCGTCCGACGCCAGCATCAACAGAAGAGAAGAAGCCCAGCTCCTTCGATCAGCCTGCAACAAACGAAACCTCCACCAGCAAATTTCTTTAGTTGACTCCTCGCATCTGCCAGCCCACCGAAGATCAACGAAGCATCTCCTCTGCCGCGCGTCTGCCCCTACGCCTGCCCTCTCCACCACCGTTTGTTTCCCCCGAGTCAACCGAAGCTCCCCACGCTGACTCACTCCACCGAATTACCTTCAGCAGCCCCTCACGACTTCAACCCAGCGTCCACCGAAGCCCATCTCTGCCACGTTTGTCCCCACCAAGCGTCCCAACGTCCACTTCCCTCAGCTCTCACGCCAGCAGTTCAGTCGGCCAACCCACGCGTCTTCGATTCAGCAGGTTTGAGTCAACAAACCGGTGGAACTCTCCCCACCGTTGACCCTTGCGGTGTCTTCGTACGCCTGCACTCCGGCCCATCTTCTCTTCGGTTGGCCTCGGCCCAGTCCCGCAGCTGCCCAGCATCTTCAGCCCATACGAGCAGCATCTCCAGCGTCTTCAGCCGTCCTCGAAGCAGCTTGAAGACCAGCGAAGCTGCTCCATTCCGTGTGGTCTTCCGCCAGTCTGCTCTCCCTCCTTCGCCCGTTCAGCCCACATCAACGGCCCAGCAGTTTCTTTGTTCGTGGCCCAGCTCAGTTAAGCGAAGCCCGAAGCTGCTCCATTATGTGTGGCCTGTAAGAGTTTTCCTAATGTGGACTAAATTAATTGATATTGTAATTTACTGTTTTTACGGTTACTATAAAACAGGATTGGTCTAAAGAGAGATAGAAGGTTTCTTAATTAGTCTAATATAGGCTGGCTAGTGTGGGCCGAGTTGAGCCTGACCCGTAATGAGGGGGACTGGCTGAAAACTCTATAAATAGTGCTCAAGTCTCTCCTCTAACCCTAATTCTCACATGTATCCTCACCTAAGGGGCGTTTATCTAACGCTACACGTGAGGGGGGCCGCCTCATTGAGCCAGTGATACGGAGGGCAATAGAGGAGAAGGATTTGATGCGTGGATCCCCTTAATATATGTGGGTAATCCTTTTTATGTTTCCGCTTTATGTTCGATGGATCCCAAAACAGGTGCGTTAATCTTTCTACTCAATTATGCATGTTCTTGTTCTGGTTATGGAGATCTTGGGGTTGCGCAATTTGCGTCTTACATGTGGTATCAGAGCCACCATAATCTTAGAACTCGAACACAATTGGTTTTGCCCTAATTTGTACGGATTTACCCTAATTTGTACGGATCTACCATAATTTTTATGGATTAGCCCTAATTGGTACTGATCTTGCCATAATTTGTGATTTTCGAGACTTTTTGTTCAATAAAAATTAAATTAAATCACAAATTCGGACTGGGCTCGACAAGACGAGCAAGAGGGTAGGCGGCGCGTCGCCGGAGGAGGCCGCACGCGCTCCCACGCGCGGCCACGCGCCACCTGCGCGTCGAACGCGCGCCGCGCGTGAGACCCACGCGCCGAGCACTCAAGCGGCGCGTGTGGGCGCGTGGATGTTTCGATCGGCGCGTGGCTGGCGGCGTTGGACTCGTATGGTGATTTCCTATCTCGTCGTATATTTATTTTATATGTTTGATGGTTTTATTGATGTGAAATTGCATATGGAACCCTAAATACGTGTATTTTTAGTGTATTTTGCGTATTTTTCTTGTATTTTCTGTGATTTTGGAAATACAGGTGATGGGTTACTAATATGTTATCACATAATAAAAGGTGTGATTCATCAATAAAAATCAAACTTTATTATGAATTGAAGCTGGCTTAATGAGATACAATTCGTATGAGATTGTATTTAAGTTTTGTATTGAGCCGATGAGATTCAATAAAAATTATGAAACTTTTGTTACTCATGTATACTCCTTTACACACTGGTAAGCTTTGAATGATAGACGACTTAAGGACTCGTGACCAAACTGATGTACTGATCTACATATCTGCTGAATGTGGGTAATGCATGTCGATTAAGTTACTGCATATTGTACATGAACTCATCTGGTCACTTGTTAATGTCTATCAAGTTGAATATTTTTATGGTTAAGGAGTATGGCAATATTTATGCAGAACAATAGTATCTACTGTTATAGTTTAGATATTAAGTTCTGTGGTTTGACTCAATTTATAGGCCACTGGTTGAAGTAATGATATTTGTTACCTAAAATTGATTAATAAATTAATTGTTGGCCTTGGAGTCAATTTTGCCTTATGAATTCATGAGTGATAATGGATCAGTTCAAGCTTGTCGATTTGGTGCACCCTGTATTACTATTGATGTTAATTTGTGAGAGATATTATAGATCAGCATTCTTTTTATGTTGTTCTGGTAATATGTAATTGGGATGCATAAGAGATGTTTTATTCTCTGTTATGAGAAGTTTCTTGTGTTACTGTGATCAATTATCTCACTGGAATCTGTCTTTCAGGTTCGCTATATATATATGAATAAAGCAATATAATTAGCATGATATGTGATTTTGGTGATATGATGCCCCTATCACTAAAGTTAAAATCACATATATATGGTGTATGTGAGCAGTAAAGCTTATATCCCTGGTATGAGAGAATTTCAATGATTCAATTGAATAGTGACCGCCAAAGTGGCACGCTTGATTGGGTTTGAGAAATTTCGGTCTCGTATGATGATTGAGATGTCTCCTGATCTAATGTGTAATCATACTCCCAAAGGAGGTGATTGTGTATTAGTTTATGGAGGGATACATGATAGTGTGGTGGAGGAGTGACTGATTCTAGTGATTCATATGCCCAAAGGTGATGAATTCACGAAGAATTGGAACATATTCTCATAACCCTTATCATGTGGGGAGTGTACAATTGCATGTCATATATTCTGCCCAAAGGTGATTATATGACTTTGCATGTAACTCTCTGGATGTGTACTTGTACGTCAAGTTACACAATGCTCACATGATGCTAATTATATATTGCTTGTTTTTCAGTCACATTTTCTGTAAATGGTAATTCCGTCATCATTGAGGTTTTTACTGCTTCAAATTTTAAGTTGTGGACATATGATTTGTTGTTTGAGAAAAGAGCAATTGAATTTGCTTACTGTCCATGAAGCGTTCCATTCTGGAACACTTGAAAAGAGGTTTGCCTGCGGACTGCACTGCTACAAGATGATGGAAGCCTTAGTTGCTTGAAATTATGTCTTGTCTGATATTGAAATTATGACACATTTGTAAAGATTGTTTTTAAGTCCTAATGACATATACATATCGTATATGATTAAAAGATTGTCAGGTTTAACAGTAGCAATGAGTATTTTGGCAAGTATGACAATACGAAATATCTTAAAGGGTCATTTGTCAAATACTAGGTAGATTCTGGGGTGGTAATTTAATTACTATACTTGAAAATTCTGACAAAAAGATTTGGTCGAAAGGCATAAATGCACCATATTGAACATGGTGATGAGTATGATTAGTAAGACTAATTTATCTGGTCTTTTGTGGGCTGATATTATGAAAACAATTTTTTCATATACAAAAGGGGTATTGATTTTATGACCCTAAAGAAGGTATAAGAATTATGGAATTACATACTCTAAAGTTTCTAAATATTGACGTTATTGTAGAGGATAGCTGCTCTCAAATTATTAAAGATAATAGTATAATGGAGGTTACTATGTTTTTTGTCTTTACCTATACAGATAATTATGGAATCTCCTGTACCATAGACTAAACTTGTTGAGGTTCAAGGTACTATTCTTGATATAGTTTATAATGAAATTTCTTAAACCTCTCAAGTGCAGAATGAAGTGGTTGCAGCTTTATTAAGGAGATTTGTTAAGGAAAGACGATCAGTTATACCAGCATACTATATAGTCTATTTGTGAGAGCATGATTACAATATCCATTATATGGTTGATGTAATGACATATTTATAAATGTCGTTTCTTATTTTCAATTAAGTATGGGATTAAATGCCATAAAAGGCGATATACAATCTATGAAATATGTTTGGAAACTTACTGACTTGTCTAAAGATCACAAGTTTATTAGTTGCAAATTGGCATACAAAACTAAAAGAATTTCAAATAAAGATTGTGGAATTTAAAGCCAAATTTGTAACTAACGTTTTAACTCTGAAAGAGGGGTGGATTGTTTATAGTGAAGAAATAATTATTTCTTTAAATGTTCTTTCAGAGTGAACGTGGCATTAATAATTTATTTTGATATAAAGTTACGCCAAATAGATACAAAATCTATATTGTGCAACTGGATGATTTTGCAGCAGATTCAAGTAAACTTGTGTGTAGACTGAAAAGTTCTAATTTATGGTCTTAAGTAAGTTTCCAGACAATATTATTAAAGTTTCATAGTGTTATTATTTTGTTCCATTGAGAACAAAGTAATTCAATATACTTGCAAGGTCAGTGGGAGGAAATTTATTTTTTCTCATGTTTTGCTTACAAATTGTGACCTTGAGACATCTTATATCCTTTGTACGAGGTCTGTAAGGATTGTTTTTGCCATATTATATTAGATTTTCTCGGAGGACATTTGCTGATTGTATATTGGAAATATTCAATATACATTATTGCAAGCCAGGAATTGCTCTTGTTGTTAAGGGTGATGGACTAAATCTATCACATTGTCCTTATTTAGATATTGAAAAAATCTAATTAAATGGTGTACCTTGTGTCAGTGCACTTAAAAGTATAATGTATGCTCGAATTTGCACTAGACTAAATGTTGTCTTTGTGACGGGACTTCTAGACAGATATCGGTCAAATCCAGGACATGATCACTGGGTTGCTGTCAAGAAGGTTTTAAGGTACTTAAAGAAGACAAAAGATTATATGCTAATTTATAGCCATGTTCAATTCTTGCAGTTAGTAGGGTATTTAGATGTAAACTTTGCTAGCTGTTCTAATGACATGCAATCAATAACAGAATACATATTTATGTTAGCAGTAAGTGCAGTAAATAAAGTTTTATGTCATCTTCTGCTATGTAAGCAGTGTTAGTAACATTCTTTTAGGCTGTTACTTGGGCTTTTAGGCTCCAAAACCTCATGACGGAATTGATCGTTTTAACTTTATGGATAGACCCATACGATTGTATTGAGATAACAAATTTGTAGTATTATTTACTACAGATGTCTTAAGGGGTCTAAATATATGGTGGTCAAAATTTTTGACCAAAAGCAAACGGTACAGAAAGGTGACGTTTTAATATAATATATTTTCACAGATGATGTGATTGCAGATCCACTAACTAAAGGCCTATGCCCATGTGTATTTGAGCGACATGTCATTAGCATGGGCCTAGGAGTATCTTCGGATACTGTTGTTTAGTGGGAGCTATTTTGGCTTTACTCTGATAAAGTTCACATCTGTGGTTCGTTACACTTAGTAACGGTTTGATATGTATCAACTTTTGCATTCAATAAAATATTTTGAATGTGTTGTTATTATGTTGAATACATATTGATAAAGTCTCAAGGGATTGTATAGACCTTGAGTGAAGGCTAGGGACATCCGGGCATCCGGTTATTAGCCTTGTGCATATGTCTTGTAATACATAAAGAAAGGTTAACCATAAGGACAAGACATATGTGGGTTCATTGGAACCATAAAGCATTCTCTTGTGGCACAAGTTTTTGTGACACCTAAGGTAAGAGAATGGTGACTGACAAATGGGATCTCTCTATGAGAGACGTTATCCATTTGACACACTACCATATTGAATCCATATCAATAAAGTTGAGAACATTCGTGACCATGGAAGGCTCTGTGTGTATACACGCAGTTACCGCCATGATTCGGTGTTTAAGACTTTATGGGATAGGATTGACTATTAAGAATTATCTCTAGACCAAATGTGCGCACATACAGTACGATTTCAATTAATATAGTCCAAGTGGGAGAATGTAAGAGTTTTCCTAATGTGGACTAAATTAATTGATATTGTAATTTACTGTTTTTACGGTTACTATAAAACAGGATTGGTCTAAAGAGAGATAGAAGGTTTCTTAATTAGTCTAATATAGGCTGGCTAGTGTGGGCCGAGTTGAGCCTGACCCGTAATGAGGGGGACTGGCTGAAAACTCTATAAATAGTGCTCAAGTCTCTCCTCTAACCCTAATTCTCACATGTATCCTCACCTAAGGGGCGTTTATCTAACGCTACACGTGAGGGGGGCCGCCTCATTGAGCCAGTGATACGGAGGGCAATAGAGGAGAAGGACTTGATGCGTGGATCCCCTTAATATATGTGGGTAATCCTTTTTATGCTTCCGCTTTATGTTCGATGGATCCCAAAACAGGTGCGTTAATCTTTCTACTCAATTATGCATGTTCTTGTTCTGGTTATGGAGATCTTGGGGTTGCGCAATTTGCGTCTTACATGGCCCTCTCTAGAAAATTTTGGCCCAGTAGTTGGGCCCATGTCTTCAGCCCAGCGTGCAGTCCAACTCAGCAAACCCATTGAAGCTCAGTTCAGTTCAGTTCAGCCTGAAGAGCAGCCCATCAATTAGATTCTTGAGGCCGCGACTTCAGCCCATCAAGTTCAGCGGAGCCCATCTCCATAGTAGCTATTCGGCCCAGCCCTTTGAAGCCTAGTCTAGCGAAGCCCAAGCCCGTGAGGCAAGGCTTTTGGGCCCGGCCCAAGTGTTCGTCGACGCTGCCAAAATTTTGGAATTCGGCCGCCATCGCGGTGTCCCGGTCCTCGCTTTTAATCAAGTGAGTTTTTCTCCTTAATGTCTTCTTACTTTGCTAATTATACTTAAAGGTTGATTAGATTTAATTAAGTGCAATTAGGTGGTTAGATTAGAGAAGATTAGTGATTATTAGATAATTGTGATGCATGTTAGTCAATTGGATTGTGCAATTAGCGAGTAGGCACATAATACTATTTATTGAATGCTACTTGGGATTTTTCCCGACCCTTATCGGGTGTTAATTAGCCAATTCGGGCATAAGTGGAATTTTTAGGAATTAAATATTAATTTTCGAAATTAATTATTTAATTATTTATTTCCCGAAATTCAACGGGAGGCCGATGTGGACCGGGATTTTATGCTGATGATCGTGGCGCAGACCGTTTATTTAATTGAGCTTTGTATTGTGCTAAATTGAATTTATCGTATTTATTTATTTAATTTTTGAAATTAATTATTTAATTATTTATTTTCCAAAAATTCAACCGAGATGGCCAAAGACCGGAATTTCGAGCTGATTGTCGTGGTGCAATCCGTTTATTTATTTGAACTCCACATTGTGATTAATTAAATTGATTGTGCAATTTAAGGAATTATTCCTTAATTGATTGAAATTGAGTGGAATTGAATGATTGATTGGTAGATGGCCGAGTATGGCAATTTAGCATTAACAATACTTTGATGAGTTGTAAAGTGGAAAGAATTGTGAGAGTGAACTGAGAACTCTATTCGAAGAGATCGATCAGGTACGAAGTATAGACAGGCGTGGTTCGGTGATTAAGGATATTACTGTGTGAAAACGGCGCCTTAAAGAATTCACGTAGACTGTCTATGCCTTGTGGCAGGCGTGGTTCGGTGATTAAGGATATCACTGTGCGAAAACGGCGCCTTAAAGAACGCACGTAGATTGCCTATGAATCGTGACGGGCGTGGTTCGATGATGAGGAATATCACTGTGCGAAAATGGCGCCTTAAAGAACGCACGTAAACCGTCTATTACTTATGTCACCTTGGTGAAAGCGACGCCCGAGAGAATTAATGGAGCTCTGTGACTAAGTGTATTATCGAAGGTTTTATGGGATGGAGTGAATGACCTAGAAATGGTCCGACTGACATGTAATCGACTAAGTCGATTGATCTTTGCCTTGATTCGATGTTGTGACTCGATTGATTGAATGAGACTGACCGTGAGTGGTCTTGTTGGCGTGCAATTGACTAGGTCGATTTGATCGATGCTTCGATCTATGATGTGATTGCTTGGATGCCTATTTGATCTAAGCTAATATGCAGGTGGAATCTGAGGCCAAGGTATGTCCTCTAACGCGTGTGGTGCATAGGCAGCCTGAAGGTGTATTAGTTTACTAATCGGGTCTGAGGGGGTAGAACTTACTGAGACGTTGTCTCAGTGGTTATTGAATAACCATTTCAGGACCCGGATGAGGAGCTTAAGGAGAAGGAACCTGACGAAGAAAACCCTGATGAGGAACCCGAAGAGGAGTACGTGGAGGAGGACCCCAAGGATGACCCCAAGTACGACCCGGATGAGGACTGAGATCCCGTCCTGTCTTGTCAGACCTTGTCTGCATGTGAATAGATATTAGATCAGACTTACGTCTATATAGTATTGTAGAGTACTATGAGATGCGTGTAAAAAGGTGTGGTTGAGAATTTTCAGTATGGAAAATATGATCATACTTCTCTATCCCATTGTTTTATTGTCTGGGGATTTATAACTACTTCCGCATGTGCATATTGAAAATGAAAGGGTCGTCGATATATAATCCTGGGATATCGCATTTTAAAATCGACCAAAGGTAAGGGATGTGTGTGTGCCTGAGGATCGAGGTGTGACAAGAATCGAGCCATGACTATCCACCGTTCCATGATGGAACGTGTCCCACAACCAATCCATATGATTGAATAATCCTTTTCATGGCCAAACACTCTAAGGCTAGTCCTTTGGTTGCCAATTCCCAAATGGCTAGTTGGCTCAGGACCAACCCTCAAGCCAATTCATAGCTTAGTCTCGCCATTGGCATACCGATCCTTAATCTATAAGTCGGGGCCAAAATAAGGGTCAAAATCGAGGATATTCCACATATCAACTTGAAAAGAAGGAAAGAGATGATGCCATGTTTTTCCTTAGTTTGAATTTTATCACTCTCAAGTATAATTCTGGTTACAACAAAACTATCATTTCAACTATAGATCGAGCGAGTTTACATGCATCAGGATAGCAGTGCTTTGCAGACATTATAAGGAAGCATTGAATAGGAATTTACGAGCAAGTGCTTTGTAGAGTGTATTTGGAAGCATTTCCTCTCTCGATGTAAAATTTCTCCAAGTTGCATTTAATACCTTCATCAAGTAGTAATTTAAGGAGCGTGGACAATTGGCAAGTTAGGCTTTTGCCTTGGAAGATAAGATTAGACTTGGACTTAGAATCATTAATGAAGGAGATACCTAGTTCTTGGATTAGTTAAATCTTCCTAAAAAATAAGTGTGAACAAGTCTGAACACGTGTGAACTCATTAAATGAAGATAGTGAGTGTGGAGTCTTATGTGTCCCAAATATTTAATGAAGGAGTGACTCATGACCTAAGGGAATAATGACAAGTGATCTTGCAAGCCAATTAGGATGCCACCTCTCCTCCATAGACTTGCCACCTTTGGTTCCTTAGATTTTAACTTAGATTTCTAGTCTTTTCTCGAAATTGTCAGACCTTCGCTTCTTTCCAATTTTCTAGAGCCTTTTTTGTCTCGAATATCGCAAAAATTCCTTCATGAAAGTTGTTCAAAACATCTTAGTCTACAACACACTTTAATTTCAAATTTTCTAGGTGAAATGGTTGGGACGAAGGTCCAAGCATTTACCGTTTGGAACCTGTCCAATGTAGTAAAAACAGTAACCAGGTTGCCTTCTCGAATTTCCATAAAAATTTTCCTTTTGAATTTAGACATGCTTCCTTCACAAACGTTTTAAAGGAAATCCATGTCTACAACATGCTAAAATTTCAAAGAGTTTTGTGAAAATTTGTATTTCGAAATGGGCCTTTTTTCAAGTCGTTAAATCTGCTGGATGGGCAAATTATTGGGTTGTGTTCAGTGATTTGTTGCTCTTTCCACATCACGAATTTAGCTTGGCTTCCTCATGAAAAATTTTGTTTAAGGTCTTCTCTACAACATGTAAAATTTTATAATTTTTTAGCCCGTTTGATAAGGTGATGACATTGATTTCCGAAGTTGCTTGAAACTATTTTCACCCTTGAATGAGAGAGCCACACGCCCAAACTTTGAGAGAATGGGGTTGCACACCTAACTTGAGAAGTAAGCCAATCTATAGTCTTCTTGGCATGAAGATAAACATTAACTAAATACTTTTGGAGCTTAGTGCATTAATGCAAGAGAAAGAACAAGTGTGACCCTTGGGATTAGGCTTGCCACCTATTTCTCCTTAGCCTTACTACCTTATCAACTTAGGTTTGCCACCCAAAGAAATTTTATTGGTCCATTTGGAAGGGTAATAATGAGAGGGTTTGCCTATAAATAGAGGCATTCCCCCCTTCATTTCCACACCACCTCCATTTCCTCCCTTAATCTCTCGACCTCACCCTCATTGTCGCCCTCTCTCTCTTTCTCGTGGCCTACCCTTCTCGCCCATTTGCTTGCTCGCATGTTGCTCGGTCACCTAGGTCACCTACGACATCGAGTTTAGTGGTGTGCTCACCCATGTAAGCAGTATGTATGTTGTAATGTTCTTTTGTATAGTTTGCTTGTGTTTGCATACTTGAATGCGTTCACGCCTTGGGACAAGGTCAAGGTTTGCTTGGCTTGGAATCAACGTCAAGTCACGATGGTTTAAGCTGTGAGGCCTTAGATCGGTATTGAGGCATGCCAGTTCCTAGTCTCGTTTGCTATAGGGATCGCCCAAGGCTGCAAGGTCTTAGATTAGCATTGAGGCGTGCCAATTTCAAGTCTTGTTCGGTATGGGGATCATCCAAGCCCATGAGATGTTGGCACGACATTTAAGCATGCCAATTCAAGTCTTGCTTGGTACAGGTGTCGACCTAGGCGTGCGGTTCAATGCATGAACCAAGAATCATGGCTGGCATATTCTATAGTATGATGTGGTCATGGCACACTCACTTGAATGAGCATGCTCTCAGGCTTTGTATGTGTTGCTAAGATGAATGATGAAAAACAGGCTTGTGTGATGCACCACATGGGATCACCTAATGAAAGATAGGAACCGTCACCACTTGAGGTGGCAAAAATACCACCACGCAAATGGGATGCTTGGGCTTAAACCTGAAAGCCTCAAGAAGCTAGCCCCAAGAAGCCTTGGTAGAGCAGAGATGCCCTGGTCGGGCCAAGAAGTCTAGCATGAAGTTGGAAGCCCCAGTTGAGCTGAGAGGCCCTGGTCAAGCTAGGACAAAGTTAAATGAATCTTCTATGCATGTCGGCATATGCATAAGTGTTGCAAGTGTTGTACTTGCTAGATTTTAATAATGAGATGTTCTCCTAGTAGAGAATTAAGGGTTTTACTTACTGAATTTATGACATCCTGAAATTTGGCCCCTAATTCGGATATATAAAATGGTTGTTTCGTCGATGTGCTTATGGTTAATTTACTTGGAACTGATCACTTACGAGTTAACTAATCTATTAGGTGAGGCCATTAAGAGATATAAATGCAACATACTAGAGAATTCGATCGGAAATTGACCGCTCGACGATAATAATTGGCAAGGGTCAATACGATACCATTATAAATCGATTAGCGAACGGATATAAACTTATTCGATGGAAGTATGTAGTTGAATTGTGGGTGGTTCCACACAATTGCGATATTCTCGTCGAACGGCAATAAACATATTTTCTATCGATATTATATTTGAGACATGTAATTGAACCCTTGTGATTTTATGACAACCAAAGGTCGTCTACGATTTGAAGATGCACAAACGTGGATCGAAAATTATCGACTATGGTCAAACGCGCTAAAACCCCTAAAAGCTACTCGGTAGATTATGTCGTACCAAAGTCGCGTTCAGTCAATTTTAACCACGAAATTTAATTTGGTTTCGAGAATCGAACGTTCGAGCGTGTCACGATTCATTTATTGGACACCGTCTCATCTTTCGGAGAATTTTTGACGAGTCCAAAATTTTACGGAAAAACGGCTTTCGGACAAAAAGAAAAAGAAAAGTGAAATTCGGATGGGATGAGAATTGGGGTTTTTCTACCCTAAAAAGGGCTTAATTGTGAGAAATAAGAGGAAAAATGGTGATTGGATGAGCTTAAGACTTTGAGTCATGAAGACTTTGAGGCCATGTGATGATGGTTTAGATATTTGGCTAAGGTTTTGATTGGTTGTTCATTTGACTTCCTTGTTCTCTCTCCCTCTCTCTCTCTCTCTCTCTCTCACGCACGCAAGACCCCCTATAGACTGCCCATTCCCCTTTTCCTTCACGTCTTCATCTTTCCTTCCCCCATTCTCTTCTCTTTTCACCACCACTAATCCCCATTTCTTTTCTTCATTCGGTTATGTTCTCTTTCATTTTCGTTGCTGCTGCACCATCTTCACGCTAACCCAAGCAGCCCCACGTTATTTTCTCCCACCCCTCATCATCCCATCTTCACCATCATTCACCATCAGCACCGGCATCTTCATATGTCATGCCCCGAACCTCGAGCGCACGCACATCCCTTGGTGGTCGATAAAATTTGCAACATCCCAAGACACGTCGCCGACCCATTCATTTGATTGCACATGCGGAAGCGTATAATAATCCCCAGACAATATAATTATGTGATAGAAAAGTAGGATACAAATTTCACAAGGGTCAACTCTAAAAAGAGAGAGAGAGCTAGGACAACTAGGCACAAGACCCCTCGTCCATGGGCTTAGGGGACTCCAGGTCAATCATGACACCGTCAGGAGTGTCGAGATCCATCAAGTGCACTGCCTCCCACTCCCCAGTCCCAACAGGAGGTCCGTCGAAACCTCGTATGGGACCCTCTCGACCCCTTGACGGAAGCCAATGAACCATGCTATGAATCAATGAGGTACCAACTCAGGTAGTCCCTTATCAACCCATACCACAGACTCAACTAACTCCCGAGTCAAGGTGGTCCTGATAATAGTGATGAAGGTATGCTCAAAATCCATCATCTACGGGACCCCGTACCGTACCTGACGCTGCTCCATCTAGGGAACTGAAAAGATAAGCCCATGACGGGATGAGACAATGTCTCAACAAGTCTATGCCATAAACCCCGATTAGGAAGGAAATACGCCTAGAGGTAGTCTAACCACACATTATAGAAGACTCACCTCGCCTCAGTTCCTTCCTTCATGTCAACACAATTCATATACTCAATGCATATAATAGATGCACACATCAATTGGAACATCTCACTCAATCTCAATCAATCACAGGGGTCCCGATTATAAGGCCAAATCATTATAACACGTCCCATTCTGTGCCACACAATTTTGTCCCATAATCAGGTACGTTTATCTCAATCAATCACACGTTCCAATTGATTATGGTCCCTTAGGCACGGCCTACTCGATGTTCGGCGGTCTTCTGGCATAGCTAGGTGTCATCTCACCCCATTGAGCATGGCAACGTCTATATAGACGGTAATCCTGAATGAGCATCGGTCCAGCCTCTACTGCGACCAACATCCGTTGTCCAAGGGGATCCCATATAGGGGCAACATCCACCCGACGCACATTCAGGACAGGTTCTCATAACCATCACACGATCATTCAATTCCGGCCAAGGACATTGTGCTTTGCATTCAAATGACTCAATTAAGATAATGAACTTGGCGTGTTTTCTTCATATTAAAAACACCCAGTGAAAATAATCGTGTGTGAGTATACGGTCAGATCGAACCTTAAAACTTGATATCATTCCTCTTCAAATTGCACTATTTGATATAGTATTTAAAAACATTTTCAGGGTCAAAACCCCACAGCCGGTATTTTCTAATTAAATACCAAAATTTCACAAATTTGAAATAATAACTCAAAAATCACAATCATTACTCAATTGCACAATCTAATAATCAATTTCATAAACTAAGCACACCACTGCAATCAAGACGAAATTCGACTACGGGCTATCCAGATTTAATTTCCGGAAAATATTAAATAGTTAAATAAATTGTAAAAATAATTAAATAAAGACAAATTATTCCAATAAATACCTACATAGGCCTAAAACACTAATTTAACCACCTAAACGGGCCTAGAAAAATAATGCACGTATCTAAGTAAATACTACAATCTAATTAACCATTAACTAATCTAATATAACAACCTAATTAGCCTAATTAAGCAACCAAATCACTAATTAATCTAAACTAGCCACCTAAGCCATACTTAAGCTAATCTAATTACCCACTAAGCATAATTAACCTCATAAGCAAGATTTAGTGAGTAAACTCATTGGATTAGTGAGCCGGTGAGTTCACGATGACAGCAATGTGACGGCAAGCGACACTCAGGTGTACGGCGACGCCATAGAAGGTTCGAATGGGCTCGAAAAATGGCCCAACAGCTCACTGCTAGAGCTGGGCCTTCGGTTCTGTCCAAGGGTTGGACTAAAGGGCTTCATGGCTGAAACGAGCTGGAATGGTGAGGAGGCAAACCAGGTAGCTTGGACGGGTGGTAGAGGGGCTTGACGGCGATGGTAGGCGGCTGGACGACGGTTGACGGCTGCTGGACAAAGGGCTCGACGGCTCGGGACTTTGGGACAACGACTAGGGGTAGGCGCGACGGCGGGAGGCTGGTGGGCGGCACCAACAACGCTTGACAGGCGGCTAGGGGCGGTCGACGGCTGCAAGGGTTTGGCTGGCTGGTTCTTTGGTTTTTGAGCTCTCAAAATACAACAACAATGGGGAAAGCAAGGGCAAGGAAGAAGAAGAAGACCTCAGCTGAAGGGAGACCACCAAATGCCTCAAAAGTCTTAGAAAAAATCCAAACCACTCATCACAAGGCCCCCATTTGTTGCTGCCTCATCCTTAGTCACTTTCCTTCACAAAACTTCCCTAAGCAGCCATCCAAAGGGTCCAAAATGTTACTCCCCTCCATGGCTACGGATTTTGTACATTTCCCTTCGAAATTCAATCCAATTCCAACTCAAAACAACCCAATTGATGCCCAAAAATTCTAGCCAAGGTAGCCACCTTAAATCCATGATTTTCCTCACCAATAAATCCAACTTGAACACCAAAAATCCACACAAAAACGGTACTCTAATTTTCCCAGTCCAAAATAGCCAAAAACTCGGGTTTGCAGAAAAATCTTCAGAGGATGAGTCGACATTCCTAATATAAATCACGACATGATAGAATTTTCAATTTCTGAAATTGGGTTCAATTTCGCGGTTAATTTCAACCGGACGCAATTTTAGCGTGACCTAACCTATCGAGTAGCTTTTAGGAATTTTTAGCACATTTGACCCATGGTCGATTATTTTTGAGCCATATTGTACATCTTCGACTCATTAGTGACTCTTGGTTGTCGTGAAAATCTCAAGGTTTCAAATACGAGCACAGGGTGCTGAAATGACAGAAAAATCAATTTAGTGCCATTCGACAAGAATTTTGCAAATAGGTGAATCACCAACACCTTAATTACATGCCTCAGTTGAAACGACATATCTTCGATCTTTGATGATTTTGATGGTGCCATATTGACCCTTGCAGATTAGCACGATCAAGTAGTCGATTTATGGTCGAATTCTCAAGTCAGTTGCGTTTAGATTCCTTAACGGCTTCACCTAATAGATTAGTTATCTCATCAGTAATCAGTTTAGAGAAAAGAACTATAGGCACGTCGACGGAAAGCCCAACTCATTCAATCGAAAATAGAATCAGAAAGTCAGGTTGTCATATCATCGTCCCCTCCAAAGTCCAGCCCCACCTTCGTAGCTACCACCACATGTCAACTACCACCACCGAGTTCTCTCCCTCCTTGGCTGAGAGTTATTGGGCCATAATAGCCACCGTTGAGCCTCTGTGCAAGCCATGGTTGTCTCGTGTTTTCGTCGCCGTCGCCACGAGCCCACTGCCTACGAAAACCATGAGTTAACTCCCTAATCATTGATTAGGCTGTTAATTCGCTTAAGGGTGGTTAGATTAGTCTTGATGAGAATTGATTTTATTTAATCCTAGATTAGTATTAACTAAGCTTGGTTAGGTTAATTAAGTTGATTTAGTTTAATTAATCACAATTTAATTAATTAATTGCAAGTTATTTAATAATCATAATTAACGTAATTAGTGACAGATTAGGCATTACGTAGAATATTACGCTTGTTTTCTTGGATGCAATTATGCGTGAATTTGAGTACTGCACGTACAATATTATGTGATTGGTTGTTCTATGATAATTATCTATTATTATTGCAAAAGATGGTTTTATGGGCATTTAAATGAAAAGAAAATTTAGGTGTCAGGTTTGGACACCAAAACTTATTTGCTCAATAAAACAATGAGATTTTAAACTGGGTGCATGCAAAGTTTGATGGGTTAATTTTGAGTATGTGAGCACGTACGAATTTATTTCAAAAAGTTTTAAAGAAAAAAAAGGGGGGGTTACCAAAGATTGTTTCCAAAAAGGGAGGTTGGACAAAGAAATAGAAAAGAAATATGGTGTCGGGTTCGGACACCAAGTTTTATGTGCTCAATAAAACCGTGAGGTTTCCAACTAGAAGTGTGCAAAGTTTGATGAGATGATTTCAAATATGGGACGCCATACGAATTTATTTCGGAAAGTTTTGAACAAAAAAAAAGAAGAAGAGAGTTGCAAGGTTTATTATTTGAAAAGGGATTTTGGTGTTCTGGACTAATTGACGAAAGATAAGAACTGGTTTAAGTGATGGTATGCTCGTGTGATCACATAAAAGACCCTGATGCGTTTACGCGGGGTAGTGAACCCGTCCTGATGCGTTTACGTAGGACGATGCCTGATTAAGTTTGCAGATGGATTTCGGAACAAAGCTCCTTATTGGAATGCTGTCCTGAGGCGTATGCATATGCGGGATGATGCCGTGCCCAATGGGGGTGGGATGATGCTTGGTTATGCCGGAAGATCACCGACTTTTGTGTTGGCCGTGGCCCGAGGGGTCGTAATAATCGAAACACGTGTGTATGATTGTGTTGTATTGCGCTTGATTATGGGGTAAAACTATTAGGCATGGTATGGGACGTGCCATAACGGTTTTGCCTTATAATCGGGACCCATGTGAATATTTGAAGGGTGAGAATTATGTGTTATGGTTATTAATTATGCTTGTTGTATTTATAATGGCATATGTGATGTGCTAATATGCAGGGATGTGCCGAGGCGAGATGAGTTTTGTATGGTGTTGCTTTTGCATCCTAATCGGGGTTTAGGCTATTGACTCGCTGAGATTTTATCTCACCTCGTTGTGGTTAAACATTTTCAGGGCCGTAGCATGGAGATCTGTTGAGTGCGGATGTTGTGGGCGCGAGATGGGACACCTTTTGGTTGGCTTTGCCGTTAGTAGAGTTTAGGTTAACCCTCGTCCTTGAAGGTTTTTGAAAAAGGGTCGATAGGAAGGGGCCGTAGAAAGGATTGTAAGTATTAAACTTCTTGGGTTAAGCAGTTGATAAGGAAATCGCTGTTTTTGGGGAAATTGTTCCTAGTGTTTACTATCCCTATGTTTGTTTGTTGATCGGGGGTTTATTTAATTCGCTTCAGCATGTGCTTAATTTAAAGATAAAAATAATGGGTTGGTGATGCGTTCCGGGACGTTGTAAGTTCAGTCGACCATCGAGGGATGTTCGCACGCTCGGGGTTCGGGGCGTGACGGAATCCATGACTCATCACATTATTTTTCAGAATTGTAGGCATTGAGGGCTTGTTAACATCTGATTTTTAGTCGACGCATCAAAAAAGGTAAAAATCGCGAATTGGGTTTTTGATCACAACACAGCCCATTTTTTGGCCAAAAAGTGTTGTTTTTCATTTCTTTCTATTACATTATCACTTTTAAAGCAATTTCTAAGACATTTTCAAGAAAAGTATAAAAAGTCAACGGTTGATTTTCTGGTTGATTTTTTTTTTAATCAACCTTTTGACCAAAAGTTAAGCCTAAGTAAAAAATTGGCTTTTCATTTAAAAAGTGCCATTTAGCTTTAATTTCAATTTTACCCAATCAATTTCTTAAAAAATTCAAAGATTTGACTAAGAAATCAACATTTTGGGAAAATAGACTAAAAGGTTGACTTTTAGTCAAACCTTTCACCAAATATTGGAAAAATAAAAAAATCCCAAAAAATACTTCTTTTAGTGTTAATTTGATTTGTATGTCAAAAATTTCACAAAAATTCTATTGAGAACCTTGTTTCCTGAATTTTTCGGTTTTATGTTCTAAGTTGGTCAAAAATCAAATTACTTTTATTGAAGTCATAATTGGATGTAGTTCCTTCTTTGATATTTGGTTGATGGACTACCTTAAATCTGCTTGTACATTCAGTTTCTCAAATTATCGGATCAAAATACAAATTGTTGTTTTGAGCCTTAATTAGGGGAGCAAAATTGATATTTCATGACTTGCGAACGGATAATTGTTTCACTCATTTTCTTCCGAAATCGATTTTGATAAATTCGCATCAGCACTTTTTGATTTGAAGAATTCTATTCTTCCCATCATAAGAAAATCAAGCAATTAAGTTTCAATTGAGAAAATTGCAATGGACCCATTTAAGGTTATGGTTTAATTTCATATATCTAGGTCCAATTTTGATATTTGACCTAGATTCATTTTTGACATAAGCTCGAGCACTTCAATTCGAGGCCAACTTGAATGCAATAAGTGATCTTACACATGGATGGTTAATTAGATAAGACAATTGTTACATTAATTGAACTCAATTTCAATCAATTTACAATGTTACCCACTGAATTGCAAATTTGATCGTTTTACCCCTGTGGGCTTGATTCAAAGCACCCATGGTTTTGACCCGTTGCCTTTCATGATAATCATTCAATTAAATCAATAAAAGACCACTAGATCACATTTATAAGGTTTAATTGGTTTAATTGAATCACAATTGGGCAATTTCTTCTCAAATAGGGTAAATTTTCTTTTCAATTTGGTCCTATGACCAAATTGCATAAATTTTGAACCCGTAAGGGCCCTCAGTGAGTGGATTAGTTAGAACCAGAATAAACCAGTCAAGAATCGGTCAGGAATCGGCCAAACCAAAGCGAATCAGCTTGATTAGCCTGACCGGCCGCCGACAATGCTAGCTGAATCAACTGTTTGCCGATTGGTTCTAGATCTTTAGCAATCGGTTCTAGGATCCTCTTTGTGCTAATTTCACTTATGCACCTTCAATTTCTTGAAATTTTGTAGATTGGTCATCGAATTTCATAAAATTGCAATTTGACCCCTAATTAGACATTTGGATGCAATTCTCGATTTTGGCTCTGGTTTTTGTAAATCAAACTCACTAGATCAATCACCAGATACATCAAGATCATAATGGAACCCAAGTTTTGATGGTTGGATTTAACTTTCGACCGTTGAATCAAATCGACAATCGAGATTGCTAAATTTGAGGGTGGTATATATACCAATTTTCCCTCCATTTTTTAGTAGGGCTCATTTTGACGAAAATTTTCTCTTCAAGCTCACTCCCTCTTCTCTCTCTATTTCTCGCCTAAACCGACTCTCTCTTTCCCTCTCTACTCACCGATTCACTTGAGTCCATCGAACCGGCCACATACCAGTGAATTGTCGGCCACAGCCAGCCCCACTATGGTCATCATCTCTTCCCTGTCCCGATCAAAGCACTAGCAAGGCCAAATGGCGCTCCTTGTCTACTGCATGCAAGGCCGACGTTGGAACTAGTTTTGGTTTCGATCGGTTCAACTCCTTGATCGGTGGCCAAAGCCAGTTGGCCCGTCATTCGATCATCCTTGAGGCATCTCCAGATGAA
Organism: Eucalyptus lansdowneana; assembly: GCA_017140395.1. Classification (NCBI taxonomy): domain Eukaryota; kingdom Viridiplantae; phylum Streptophyta; class Magnoliopsida; order Myrtales; family Myrtaceae; genus Eucalyptus; species Eucalyptus lansdowneana. Next base: position 85,423 of record CM029483.1, on the reverse strand, counting down.
TCCCCGACCTGTTGGTGGTTGGGGTTCGGCCGTTCAATCACCGGAACTCATCCGGTGGTTCCTTTCTTCCCTAGCGGTTAAAGGCCGGTCCAAATTAGGACCGGTTTTGTTCTCAGCCCAAACTGGCAACCATTGGGGCCTTCAAGAGGTTTTGATCATTATTGATCAGTCCTAAGGTGAGTCTCCGACCTAGCTATGGTCAAAGACTAGTCAATCCATCGCAGGATCCCTTCTAGTGATCCAACTCTTTACTAGCGCTTGAAGACCGGTTTAATCGAACCGGTTTTATGGAGGCTGAAAATCAATGTTGTTGGTGTTTCGACGTAGTCCAATTGCAATTATTATCAACAAAAACTGTATCAAAGGTAACATTCTTGATCTTGAACATTGCGAAGCAAGACCGGATTAATCGGTCTAGGCTAGGGTTCAATTTTGGGATAATACATTATGTTTAGGTATTGGATTGATGGATGAGGATGTTGATTGCTGTGATTGGTTGTTCTTGAATGATCATGGATGATCGAACTTGATTAGGCCTTAATATGCATTTTCGTATCTCCGGAATAGGCTTGCTGTTTTGACTGAAATGAGGTGTCAAACGACCTTATCTTAGTTTGAGTCCTTCTAGACTTTGAAAATACACATCATAAGCTTCGAATTGATTAGCTACTTGCCTCGATTAAGCGATGTTTGACCCTCGGAAATACCTCCGAAGTTGCTCGATTCTGCAGTAGTTTAGGTTCGTTTTAGGTTCAGTTTTGGTTCCAAATTCTGATTTTACTGTTTTTGTACTGATCACTATGTTGATTTCTGGAGGAACTTTCCCCATGAAAGTTGTTTGTTGTTGTGTGAAGAATGTCCTGTGTTTGTTTCATAATATTTAGGCATGAATAGCTAGGTCAAAACCACTCAAATTTGAGCTAAGGTCAATTTGCCCTGTCTTGGTCCGAGAGGAATTTAGGTAGATTTGAACATGTAATTGACCTTATTCGAGCTCAAATTCTTAATGATGAATGAACTACATGTTGCATATATTCAACTGATGCATAATTTGCAAATTTTTGATGTTGTTTAGTGTATAAATTGCATGCATTAGTGTAAAAGGGTGCCGAAGTAACATATGGCTTGGAAATGTATGTCTGTTTTGTCATTTTTTTCATGATTCATATGATTTTAATTAGGTTTTGGACTCTTAATAAAAAATATTCATCATCGTATGTTCTATATGTGAGATTTTTCGTTAGATTTTTACATGTTCCTAGGTGACTGAAATCAAGCATGTTCTACGATGTTGAGGTCAGGTTAAGACCTTATCATGTGTGCACTTTATCATGCTTGTTTAGGTTTCTTAGAGACCCAACCTCACGATTTTGCCTTCTTGACTTTTAAAGTGTGCATAACAAGGTTTGTGTTCATATATACTACGTCATGATCAAATGTCATTTAGCTTGTGAACACTATGCCTTAATTAGGCTAGTCGCATCCCAAAATCATCAAGTACGTCATTTAGGTTTTAAGTCATTTGGCATTGGCATTGACTTGCATGATTCTTTTACATAATGACTTAGGGTTGGATGTTTACCTGAATATTTTATCACATCAAATCATTTGTCATTTTTGTGAATTTCGTGTAGTTTGTGCATTGTATGGGTGATTTCTAGACTTATTGACGCATACTTATGATTCTGGTCTTCAATTACTAATATATGTACTCTTGGAAATCCCAGTTTCAAAGCACCAGGTTGACCTTGTTTAGACCTGAACCCTTCTAGAAAGTTGTAAAACACACCTAAAATTTTTTAATGCCTTTGGTTTCATGTCAATTGTTTATCGTTCAGTCCATTTTCCATTTTTCCTAAAATAGGGTAGAGTCTGGACCTAGGATCAAAATTCGGACCCTTGTTTTTTCCCCTATTTGGACAGATCATTGTCATTTTTACACCATTTTTTCTGTAGGGATTCTTAACTTAGTTCCTTAATGAAGTTTGTTTTCCATCATGTTGACTAAGTTGTGTAAAAACTTCATGATTTTTAGACCTCTTTTGGTAGGATAAATGTTAGTTACAATGATGTGAGGTCCTGCTGTTTTGACAATTTCCTGATCTATTGTTGTTTGTTGTCTGATTTTTATAAAATCATGCTTAGCTCATTTAGGAAAAATTTCTTCATGAAAGTTGTTGATTTTCATGTCACACATGTTTGGAAATTTTTTCATGGATATATTGTCGATAGGTATCACCCAAATTTGCTGATTTGTCATGCTTGGTCTGAAATTTCCTGACATGAAATTGTTGTTGTGACTATTTAGCTAAACCACTTAGGTTAGTTTGCACATGAAATTAGAACATGTCATCTTCATGGAAGTTGTTCTAAATGCCTTTATTTTCATTGTCAAATAGCTTTTAGTAAATTGGTCTTCCAAATCATATCTTGAAATTACTTTGGTACATGTGATGTTCCCAAAAATAATTTCTTAGAAACTCGTTTTCAAGGCTTAATTTGGCTTAAGGAAGAGTCATGATTTGGACCATATTCAAAATGTTTGTGATGCTTGCAAATGTATTTATGCGAGTTTCAAGCTAGCCTTGGCAATTGAATATGTTCAATAACCTAAGTATTACTTAATTTCAAATATTTTCAAATCTCTTCAAATCCCAATTTGATGATTATGAAGGTCATGGTTTGGACTGTATTCAAAATGTCTGTGATGTTTGTGAATGTATTTATGCGAGTTCTGAGCTAGTCTTGGCAATTGAATAACTTCCATAGCCGAGACATCACTTTGTCTACAAAATTTTGTCAATGATTTCAAAAATGTCTTTGAAATATCACATGTCCCCTCATGCATATAATCACATTATTCATTAGAAATGCCTGTGTTTGTGATTGACGCATGCCCTTTGTAATAAGTGACCCACCAAAAATTCACTTTCTTATTTGATTGGTTGAGAAATAAGGTCCAAAAAACCAGCATGCATGTTTAATTTCTACAATGCACGTGGTTTCTAAATGTATGTTAGAGTCAATGCATGATATCGAAGGTAGATCTTGCGAATCACATAGAACGCTTTGTTATGGGCTTTTAAGTGTTATTAGCCATGCGAGAACACAATTGGTCAATAATGGCTATAAGTTATAAAATGAATTCGGAAGGTGTCTTAGAAGGACCTACGCATGAACTACAAAGGTTGATTCATGAATTGAACTTCCTTTAATCAATTGACATTGGCATGATGCTGTGCTTTTGGTTATTTTGACATGTATGCTTGTTTCTTTCCATTGAATGTACCTAGTTACAATTCGTAGACTGGGTTTAGATTAGGATCTCGAAGATGGAGACGATGCGAAGATGGTGAAAGGTCGATGTCCATTTAGACCATGTTTTTGTGTCATTCGTTCCCAACATATGTCTTGGGTTTCTTATTATTTGTATAAAAGCCCGATGAGTTGCGGGTTCTTTTCTTTCTTATTATTTAATTTTGTTTTTCTTTTATCTTTCTTAGGATTGCATGATAGATTTATTGCTTCCTCGGATTGTTTACTTACTACATCGCAATTTCAATTTAATTGATTGCTTTCTTCTCACAATAACTAGAAATAGAATAGCATGGAAATAACCAACCGTGCATGATCGCCTAATTTAAGATAAACGATCTAGAAAAAGTAAAAAGACATGCATGTACACGTTAGGTGAACACAATATGCTGTTAGGTATCAAAAGGGCACTAATAGAAATATTAGTGTAACCCAAGTTCCTGAATCTAGATTTCTAGTTGCATAAGAATCGAAAGAACACTCCATACACTCAATTGGGTTTTCTAGCCGACCCTAAAAAATGAGGCTAGTGGCAATTCCCATCTTATTTCTAGGTTGTCTTAAATAACTAGACCAATTAATGAATGCGTTGTGAGGGGTATGAACCTTAAGAAAAGGTTCACGAGTCATGTGACATCCCAAATTTTCAATTCTGTTTTCTATTGAATAAATCGGGCATTTCATCGACGCGCCTATAGGGCTGTTCTCGGAGCTAATCACTCTCGAGATAACTAGACTATCTGGGGAAACCATTAAAGAATTTTAATGCAATAGACTTGAGAATCCGACCAGGAATCGGTTATTCGACCGTGCTTATCTTTAGAGGCCATTACGATACAATTAAAAATCGATTAAGGATCAGAGATAGGTCGGTTCGACTGAGATGTGTGGCTAAACGTTGGTGACTCCACTAATTTGGAAAATTCTCGTTGGCCGGCACAAGATTGATTTTTTCTATTGTTTTGGTATCCTGTGTCCGTATTTGAATTCTCGAGATTTTCATGACAATCAAGAGTCACTAATGTGTCGAGTGGGTTCATTGTGGCTCGAAGAAAATTGACCACGGGTCATTTACACTGAAAACTTTTGAAAGTTATCAAGTAGCCTAGGTCACGCTAAAATCGCACCGAATTGAAATTAACCACGAATTTGAGTCCGATTTCAGAAATTGAAAGTTCTGTCATGTCACAATTAATTCTAGGAGCGTCGACTCAGTCTTAGAAGATTTTTCTGCAAACTGAAACTTTTTGGGAAAAAGTCGAGGTAGGGCCGTTTTTGTCAAAAAAAGTCAGGGACCGTTTTTGATCGTGCAATTGGGATGTAAGATGGTTCAATTGGTGAGTAAAAATACAAATTTCATTATTGACTCGGTAATTGAATTTATGGGAGCGAATTTGAGTTGATTCGAGTGGGATTGTGGTCTGAATTGAAGGAAAACCTTGCAGATTCGTGTGCCCCCCTTGCCTAGGACTTTTGGACCCTTTCCTTGGCTTCTTCAGGAAGATTGAGAGCTGAAGATTGTAGAGGAAGCTAGCCACCAAGTTGGACTTGGTCTTGGGGGACAAATGGAGAGAAAAAGAGACTAAGTTGCCCTCCCTGTCCCCTTGCTCCTCTTTCCTCCATCCCCATGATCGGCCAACCCATCCTCCTTCATTGTGCCTTGCAAGCTTCTGAAAATCTGTAGAGGAACTAGCAAAGCCAAGGAGCCCCATCGTTGCACGCCACACGCCGGAATGCCGCCCGCCGCCCGCCCACTCGCCACCGCGCCAGCCCGTCGGTGCTCTGCCTCCATCATGCAACCCGGACGTTTCAGCAGCCTTGTCCCGCATCCCAACTGCTATTTTCGGATTGGTTGAGCTCAACTGGAGCTATCTTGCCTCTATTCTGCCACCGTGAGTCCCCACCTAGGCCCGATTTGGTCCTTTCAACCTTCCTCAGTCCATCCCTACCTTAAACCAGCCTTGTTTCCCTCTGTTTCAGCCAAGAACAGAGCAGAAAAGTATGGGTTTTCCAACAAAGGTTTGGCTCGTTTTGAGGACTTTCCTGGCCCCGAAATTTAGGCCCGCTTTGGAGAGAAGTGAGCCCTATTGCATCCCCTATGATTTGAGCCAATCGGATCACAGAACAAGTGAGTTTAACTTACTAATCCTCGCTTAGTAGGTTAATGATGCTTAAGGGTTGATTAGATTAGGTTAAGTATGATTAAGTTGTTAGTTAGATCAGATTAGTGAATTTAATTAATTGACAATGCGTGTTAGGTGGATAGTTAGTGCAATTAGCGAGTAAATAGACTCTAGTATTTATTCAACGAGTCTCAGAATTTTTTCGGGTCCGTTTCGGCGTCCAATTATGCATTACGGGCCTAAGTTTGATTTATTGCTATTTAATAATTAATTTTCGTAATTAATTAATTAATTAATTAATTAATTTCCGGAAATTAGATCGGAATAGTCGGTGACCGAAATTTTATGCTGATTATCGTGGTGCAACCTGTTTATTTATTTGAGCTTTAATTTGTGCTAATTTTGCATAATTGTGATTTTAGGATTTTGTTCCTAAATTGGTTTAATTTTGGTAATTAATTGGAAAATTTTCGGGCTTCGGTTCACAGCGCCAAAAATCTATTTTAGGACTGCTGAAACTGGTGGGAAGTTCAAAAGTGAAATTATTATATTTTGGCTAAGGCCGACCGTGTACCCACACGCGGCTATTTTTATCGGGACTGATAAAAATGTTGAATTGGTTGTATGTTTGGGAGGGTATACTATAACAGCCTACAGGTGATATGTCAGCTTAGCAGAGAGTAGTATACCGGTATACTATATCAGCCTACGAGCGATATGGCAGCTTAGCAGAGAGCAGTATACCTTATCAGCTTAGATTGAGCAATATCGGTAAACTATATCAGCCTACGGGCGATATGGCAGCTTAGATAGAGAGCAGTATACCCGATCATCTCAAAAGCGAGCTATACTATCTATTTATTAGCCTAGTAATGAGCAGTCCTAATATGAGCGGACTTTATAGATAGTATGAGATGAGCCGACCAAGAAAGGGTCATGATGACATGTAATCGACTGAGTCGATTGGATGAGTCGATTTGAATTGATTGAGTGATATGATTGCGAGTTTATGAATTGAACTGACTTGCAGGAAGGAACAGAGGCAAAGGTAAGACCTTCAACTCGTGGTTGTGCTTAGACAGCCCTTAGGGCATATTTTATTCCTAATTGAGTCTTAGGGGGTAGAACTCGCTGAGACTTAGTCTCACCCCATTGTGGGACAACATTTCAGGTCCATAGATGGTAACACCTCCAGCTCCTCCCGAGCATTTTGGTATACCGGAGGAAATCACTGAGATAGGTTATCACATTTCGATACACCATCACCTTGAAGGATTAGAGTATGTTTTGGTGAAATCTACCGTCTGGGTGGATGTGGGTGAACCCCAAAAGGTTCCCCATAAATACCGGTCATGGTATCGCCATTACAAAGATGGACGAAGGGTGGGCCTTGTACCGGAATCTGATGTACCTCTGTACGTTTTAGAGGTAGAGTTCGGGAATGGGACAGTAGATCCCAAGGGTGGATCGGTTGTTGATGCGAAGGATCCTAATCTTGGTGATGATCCTGACTCTTCGGAGTACTCAGCAGTGGGCTCCAACTAGAGCATGAAAGAAGGAGAGATCGTCGAGGAGGACCCGGAGGAGGATCCAAATGAGGATTGAAACCCCACCCCTGTCTTCAGACTTTATTTCCTGAGCTTGTTGTTTAGAACTTGACTTAATAGTTCGCTTTGTATATATATGCATTAAGGTTTGCATTGTATATAAGTGTGGTTCTTTTTAAAGTTGAATTTGGAGTCCTACTTTCCTATCCCATTATTTTATTGTTTGGGGATTTTATTTATGCTTCCGCATGCATATCAAAATGAATAGGGTCGACGATGCATCCTGGGAGGTCGCTATTATATCGACCAGGTGAGGGATGGGTGCGTGCCCAAGGATCGGGGCGTAACAAGTCATGATTTAGCATACTTGAGATACTGAAGCCAATAAAAGATGATGTGATACCATCTTTGGTGGACGTATATCCCGAGAGGGCTATCATGATCGTTAAAAATACCCATAAACCCACCTCTACATCCGGTTTCCTTTTGGCTTTAAAGCCATCGATCAAGACATGTTGTTATGTTGAGGTAGGGTCACAACACATTCTACTATTACACGGGGTCTGAGCTTGGGAGAGCTCGTGGCCATGTGTGAGGGAACTCACAAGAGTTTTATACTGGGAGGTGAGGTGATGATGCCTCTGTGGACTACGAACCATGAGGGAACTCCCCTGGTCGAATACCCCTAAACCCAACATTTTCCCTTCCTTTTCTAGCAATAGATCGTGGCAAGATCGGGTTGCGACAGGCTTGACAACTCCACTAGGGACTAATTACTATAAAAAAAAAAAATTGGTTGTTGTGTTTAGCTAACTTATCATGTGGAAAATGAGGTAAGCCACTAACCTCATGTTAAATGGTCTTGTAGGTAAGAGTTATAAGGGGAGGAGTGAGTGTAAACCTTTTATCTTGCAGGTGGTGACAAGATGTATGCATGTATGCTAGGTTATATTGAAGGGCTGTATGTTTAAAATTTAAACACATGTTTATGAGCTTGAGTGCGACATTGCACACACAACCGCAGTCTAAAACCCTGATTGCTCAATTTAGGACCATAGGAGGGTTTATGGGTGGAATCCACGAGTGAATACTCATGGTAATCCATTACGTACATAAATCTGCTCCTCCCAATTAATAAAAATAACATTGATTAACAATAGTAGTGGTAGGTAAACTATTTTTATCCTTTGTGATGAGAACCTTGAGCCTTTAGTACCCTTACCTTATGTGTCGAAATCTCACAGTTTCATGCGACATGTGATTTGTACTTGCCATGTGTTTGGTGGGTAAGACATTGTTCCTTGCTTATTGTTGTTGTCTTATTACTTTTTGTACTTCAGTTACGTGTTTTATATTTCAACGACGATATGTTTTAATTACGAAGGCCTCTTTAGATTTAGGCTTAGATGGGTAGGCCTAAATTGGACATTGTCCCGGTCCTAGGGAACCTTAAGGCTATATGGGAGAATCTCAACCCAAGACATCAAGATTACATGGAGAAGCATATAAGTTTCCTCCTGACCTTGCTAAAGGTTGAGCCTTATATTGTGATCAAGAAAGCATTAGCCCAATTTTGGAATCCCATGACCTCCACCTTCATGACTAATTGATATGAATTAACCCCTACAATTGAGGAGTTTTTGAAAGCCATTGGGCTAGGCAAAGCTTCCTTAGGTTTCGTTACCCTTCCTATTGGTGGAGATCCAATCTCTCTCCTAAGTCAATTCCTCAGCATCCCTACTAATAAAATTAGGGCTATTCTTAAAGGAAATTCAAATTCCATGCCCTATACATTTTTTGAACAACACCTTCCTAACCTATAGCCTAAATCTGGCAACCAAATTTCTTGTGTCGTTCTTCTTAGATTCTTTGGCTGTGTGGTAATCCCACATACTCGAAAAACCATGACTCATATTGTCAATCAAGTGTGCACCTTTAGTTGTTTTACACACTTAATCCTTGCCAAAACTTTCGTGTCTCTTAATCAATTCAAAGCAAGTAGTCGAGGTACTCTTAGAGGCCCATTAGGATTTCTCCAAATTTGGCTTTTTTCGCATAACAAAGAATGTGCCCCTTACATGAGAATTATCAATGTCAGGAAATATCATCCTATTTTTAGGTTTCACCAAAAAAATGAATTCATTCCATCATGATCTTTCTTTGTATGGTTCTATCTCCTCAAGAACCTTACCCCAAGCTTAATCCAATGACATGTTTGATGGCTTGGAAATCCTGAAGTACGCCTTGTTAGTGGAGTTGACGACCCACTTCCCTATATGGGATTGACGGGCCTAACGTCGTATTACCCTCTAAGGTTGCTCCACCAATATCGTATTACCCTCAAACGATCCCGCCAATCCTCAAGTTGAGGTTATATCATATTGATTATCATGACGAGGTTATCGAGGAACATCAAATTGGCCACGTCAAAGTCGCAATTCAAGTTGCTATTGGAATTTGGTATTCCCATTCCTCGCATTATGTGGTCGCTATTGAGAGATGAGAACTAGTCACGCTACTACTGATTATATCTACTATCATGTAGAACTTGATCTTGAGGTTTAATTGCTTAATATTCCCAAGCCTCAAGGTTTTCGACAATCTCATATTGAGGAGCATGAAGACGAAGCCTCGATTGAAGGGGAACACTTCGCCCATGATAAAAAAAGGTCTCTTCATGATCTCATCTAGCCCGGGCTTTAATTTGATATTCTTTTCTTGTAAAGGAATTTCCTTTGTACCTCATTCCTTTTCATTAAGATTTCCCTGTATTCATTTTCATATTACATGTAAAATCAAACCGCTTTGTAAGCTTCAAGAATGCAAGGTCCTATTTCCCTTGTAATGTTCGATGTAATCAACATAAATTCATGAAGATTTTCATTTTCATGTAATTGTTAGAAAAGGGGCGTTCGGTTTAAATATTTGTCATCATCCTTTTCAATTGTATAATTTCTATTGAAGAAATTTTGATGAGAGGATGCTTTATGATACTGGGATCATAGACGTTTCTTATTACTATTTTATCTCAAGAAAATATAGAGTTGATAAGGTTTTGTATTTTCTTGATTCCTCTTGACCTATATACATATTTGAGCCATCTTCTTTCCAAAGGTATTGAAAGAAGGCTGAGAAATGGTCTATTCTATGTACTCAGCACCAAGCAAGGAAGGAGAACGAAAATACCCGCACTAGCGTTATTAACATGGAAAATCAAATGGCATAGATGATAATGCTATTGGCTAATCTCTCCAATCAAATCAAAAACTTAACATCTATAGCTTCTACTATTCCTGCTATGAATCCTCCTACCACACCTGTTGATGTGCCGGTAACTGAATTTGTGGGGAAAAGGCTTGCTGAAGAGGTTTATATTGTTGCCTCGACAATTATTGAACTAGGGGCTTCGTCCAAGGAGACCCCAATTCCATACTTTGATAAAGAAGGTTCAAGACCCCTCACGAAGATCAAGGAATGTCTTTACATGCTGCAAGTCTACCAACTTCAGGGGTTTGACAAATTAGGGTGAAAGTCCCCGAATTCTACAAGGAGCTAGAGTTCACAAGGAAGTATGATGGCATTGTATGCTCAAAGACGCATCTGAAGTACTATTTAGGCAAGATGGCCTGCTATGATGACAATCCTCCGCTCCTTATTAATTCCTTTCAAGATAGCCTAGTTGGTCTTGTGCTGACATGGTTTATCGAGTTAGACTTGAAAAAGATCCACACCTAGGGGGATCTCGCTGACGAATTCCTGCAGCAATACAAGTTTTATACCGAGATTGCCCTAACTCGAGAGGAGTTGGTTCAAGTCAAAAAGAGAAGGACCGAATGTTTAGAGCCTATGCTCAAAGGCAGAGAGCCACCGTGTGTCAAGTGAAACCACCATCGTTTGAGAAGGAAGCTATGAAATTGCTGCTTCAAGTCATTCCTTGGGACTACTTCAAGAAAATATATAATCACACCTGTATTAACTTTGCCACATTGATGAAATTAGGTGAACGCATTGAGGGGATCATGCAAGAAGGAAGGTTGGCTAAGACAACGAATCGTAGATATGCCCCAAAGAGAGATAAGGAGTCAATCATGGAGATTGCCTATATACAGAACCCTACCTCTTAGAAAGTGTACCAACCTCCTGCTTATAAACCTATTGTGGAGGTCAGGAATTCTTCCCGAAATTTTGATCACAAAGGAAAAGGTCCGCAAGGGCAATTTACTCCATTGCCCAGACTCATGTCTCAACTACTTCCAATGCTGAACGAAAGTCATCTCATGGAGAAAGAAATTGTGATATCTGGATTTCGCCGAACCTCGAATACGTAATGGTCCGTGATGTGTCGACAAGTTTGTTGTCAGACTATGCCGTTGGCACCATTTACGGCCACCGTTTCGTCACCACCCTCACCGTACCGAAACGTCACGTTTCGTCACGTCCCCAAAATACCACCTCATCATCACATCTTCGTCGCATTTGGACAACTCGATCATCGCCAAGTTGTCCCTCATGCAGCCTCCGCCACCCCCATGCATACGTACATTTGGAAAACCGAGAATTCAGCAGCCACGTCAAACCGCTCATACCGCATACAACCGAAAACCTTTGACCCTCACAGCCCATGCACACGTCCATTCGGTGGTCAACAAAAGGAGAGAAAAATTGACGAAGAAGCAACCACGTTTCTCTCCTTGGATGGCCAGCACAAGAGAAGACCTTCACTCTCTAATGGACACGTCCCTTGCATGAAGACTTCAAGTGGCAGCCAAGGAGCCCAGCTGATGGCCACGCCTCCTCCAGCTGCCCTTTGTTTGAGCGGCCACCAGAATTTTCTTATTTTGTTGACTCACAAAGTCAACAAGCGGAGAAACCAAGAGGAAGCCGTCTCCACCTTTTTCTTCTTTGCGCTCAGCATTTGCTTCATTTACAGCAGCAAAATCTCCAGCAACTTCACCCAATTCCCGCGTCGTTTCGCTCACGCTTTACTGCTGACCACCGCACCATTGCGCCACCAGCTCCCTCACCGCCTCGCCTCAATCACCGCCGATCAGAGGAGCCCGCAACTCACAGCTCAACTTGCAGCTTGCTTCACCGTCATGTCGCCTCACCACAGCCGTGCCCACCGCTCACGTTCCAAGGACTCAAGGCAAGTGGTGGTTCTGTCACGCTATATTGCATATTGATATCCTACTCGCGTGTCCGGTTTAGGATCGACTAGAGTCCGGGTCCGAATATGGTAGGTAAGTCGGAATTAAGTTAGTTTAACGATCTGGATTGGATGGAATGTCAGGCAAGTACAGCTTGCTGGTGACGCATGCATGTGGTTGAGGTAATGTGCTGACCCTCAGATAGATGGTGCGAAATTAGCATTAGTCGATTTTGTAGGCGGTCCGGTCTGAATTGTTGTTGTTCAACGTTTGAAAGACGCAACGTCTAGACGGCATAGACTTATTCTATGACATCTGGATTTCGTAGGACCTCGAATATGTAACTGTCTGAGATGGGTCGACGAGTTTGTCGTCGGACTACGTCGTTAGCACCACTTACAACCCCGTTTTATCACCATCCTCACCGTGTCGAGACATCACGTATCGTCACGTTCTCGCGATAGTACCTCATCTAGAAATTTCTTCGCGCGACGTTGCTCGCAAGGCTAACATCTTTGGCATTGATACCTTACCAAGTGAGTTTTTTTTATTCACGTGGAGACGTAGATTGTCACGCCTCAATCCTCGAGTGCGTGCCCATCCCTTGGTGGTCGATTAAATTGCGACGTCCTAGGATGCATCGCCGACCCATTCATTTTAATGTACATGCGGAAGCGTATAAATAAATCCCCAGACAGCACAAAGATGTGAAAGAAAAGTAGGATCACAATTTCACAATCAAAACACACATTTATACACAGCTGACTAGTTTATTTACAATACTAGTCTATAGATAAAAGTCTACAAGAGACCGGCTCTAAAAACGAAGCTATCCTAAGGTTAGCTAGCGAAACTCATTCGCTGATTCTTCGGTCTCCATAGGCTCCGGGGATGTCGAGTCCTCCACCACACCATCAGGAGGATCAGCTGCATCCTCATCTAGAGTAGCATCAACTACCACAGCGGGGATTTCAAAACCCCTGAGGGGACCCACTCTGAATCCATTGGGTCCGTGGTAAAATCACGCTCTGAATCGATGAGGTACCCTATGAGGTAGGTCCTCTTCAACCCAAACGGTGGTCACTACCAGTTCAACAGGGTGAGACAATGTTTCCGCAAGTTCACTCCCTAAACTCCGATTAGGAAGGAAATACGCCTAAAGGTAGTCTATACACAAACAAGACAGATGACTTACATTGCCTCAGTTCCTTCCTACACGTTAGTATAATTCATATACTCAACTAATCAACTCAATTCAATTCAAACCATCGATCAATCGATTCACTCAATTCGATACCATCAATACTATCTATAAATCAGTACCATCTATAAATTCAACACCATTTATCAATTCAATTGATACAACCACTGCTCACACAAGCTGAAATAGATGGTCATAGCTCTTACAAGCTGATATAGATAGATAGTAGCTCACACAAGCTGATATATAGATCGTTGCTCTCACAAGCTGATATAAACAATCGTTGCTCACACAAGCTGATAAGGTATACTACTCTCACAAGCTGACATATCAAGCGCATAGGCTAATATAGTATACTGCTCTCACAAGCTGATGATAAATGCTCTCACAAGCTGACGTGTAATAACTTTCTTTTCGAAAATCCCACTAATTATATAGTCCACAAAGACATTTTCGGCGTCAAAAATTGACGCCCAGAATTTTCTAATTAGAATATCGAAATTCCACAATTTTGGAATAAATAACCAAAATCATCAATTTCACTCAATTTGCACAATCTAGCATTCAATTAAATAAACCAATCATGCCATTGCAATCAACATGAAATTCTGATCATTGGCTATCCCGGTATAATTTTTGGAAAATAATAAATAATTAAATACCAAAAATAATTAAATAAATGCAATTAAATGCCAAAAATAGAAACTTAGGACGGAAATGCCTAATTATGCACTAAAACGGGCCCGAAAAATTTCTGAACCAATCTAGATAAATAGCACATCTCCTCTAGTCTCTAATTAAGCTATTCTAACCACCTAACATGCATAAACGAATATTTAAATCGTTAATCTGTTCTAACTAACCACCTAAACCATACTTAGTCTAAACTAATCAACTATTAAGCATTATTAACTCCTTAACCAGAGTTTAGTGAGTAAACTCACTGGCTTAGTGATCCGGTGAGTCCACGACGGCGATAATGTGGAGACGGGCGACAAACCTCTAAGCGGCGACACCAAACGAAGACCGGAGGGGCCTCAACATGGACACAACAGCTCACGGCTAGGCTGAGGACTTTTGCTCTGTCCTTGGGCCGAAATAATTGGACCGGAGGCTAGTTGGTGCAGGAACGGTGAGGGATGGGCGGACGGGTTGTAGCGGGTGACAGCGGGCGACGGCAGTTGTTGGACGGCATCGACGGGACTCCGGCTGAGCCCTACCGCGACTAGGGAGGCTCGAGGGACGGGGCTAGGCGTGACTGGAAATGGGACGAGTGGTGGACGAGCGCGGGCTCGCGCGGGGGCGCCACAACAGGCAGAGGGGCTCCGGCGGCTCGGGGCTGCTTGCGACAGGCTAGGGGGAGCTTGGCTAGTTTCTCTGCAATTTGAGGCTTGGGAGGAAGAAGGGGACAACTGAAGATAGGAGGGTCCCTCCTTGGCCCAAAAGTCTTCCTCTATCCTCTTTGGTCCCTTGGTAAGGCCCCACTAGCCTTGGCGGTCGACGGCGGCGAACGACGGCGGCAGTCGACGGCGAGGTGAGGAGGCTGGTGATGCAGCGGTTGACGGCAACAAGGCGCGCGCGTGAGAGTGGGAGAATTCCTAACTTAGCCTACTGAAGATCTCGCTGGACAAAGGAGATCCAAGTTGCCGAGAGAGAAAAAGAGACAGCCTCCAGCAGGTTGACAATTTAAGTCAATGAAAAGGGGGAGGTCACGGTGGCAGCGAAGATTCGCAACAGCTCAAAGGGCAGCTCATGCAAGGGGACACTTTGCATTTCTCATACAAGGACGTGTCTCCTTGCATGCGTGGGCTTGCACTAGTCGGCCACCGAACGAGAGAGGGAATGTGTCTCTTCATGGGAAGCCCTTGCATGCAAAATGTGGTTGCGTGGGTCAACAAATCCTTCTTGGTTGACCGGCTGAATGGAGAGGAAGGCACGGTTGCATGGGTTCTTCACGTGCTTGGGAAAGGGCAGCTTAGCATGGCTGCTAGGTGGTCAAATGCGGAAGGGGTTGGTCTCGCGAGTGACATTGTGTGAAGAAATTTTTGGATGAGAAGCTATTGCAAGAACGTGACGATACATGATGTCTCGGCATGGCATAGATGGTGATGAAACGGGGTCATACGTGGTACCAACGACGTAGTTCGACGACAAACTCGTTATTGACACCTAAATTTTGGCGATGCATTTAGTCATTTATCGCATAAAAAAAATTAGGGATTAATTTTTAAACCCTAAAAAAAATAATAATTGCATAACGTATAAATTTAGGTGCATTTATTTTTCGTTTGCATGTTTTGCAGTTTATTTATTGGGTCAGTGCTGGATGGGTTCGAATTAATATTTCTGAGCTCTAGCTTGGCAGGCCAGACTAAGCCCATGAAGTGAGCAAATTGGCCCAGGCCCGTTTTATTTAATGACAAAAATTACCTAAGTGGAGATATGAAATAATATTATGGTGGATTTTTGGAATTTAAGCAAATCGCATTACAATCTTATCTTTAGGCAATAAAATCAGTGGAGGATATTCATGAGATGAGGAAAATAAAAAGATTTTTATGATCGGGAGGTTATAGGCAATCTTCCTGAGAAGAAATATTCACAAAAGATTACATTTGTTTTGCCTATAAAAGGAGTGCACGGAGGTCGATGGAATGGGGGCTTCTCTTCGTTCGAGGAAGAAACAAAAAGAAAAAGAGAAGGAAAAGCTGTCGAGGGAAAAGGTCAAGGTCAGCTAGGGTAAAAAAGAAAAAGAAAGGTGAGAGAGGGTACGTGCGGCGGGGGAAGAAAGAGTGAAAGAAAAGTGAAAGAGGCAGAGAGTGCGACAAGTGAGAGCAGAGAAAAAAAAAAGAAAAGAAAAAAAGCAGAAAAACCAAAGAGACTTTTCATCTTCTTCGTGACTCTTCGCTCCGCAGTCATTCGTCCACGAGTGTAGAGCCACCTTCACCGTGCGGCCACCGCCGCTCGTTGCTCCACCAGCTACCGTCGTGCCCTACCTCGTCTGTAGCCCATGCCGGCTTGCAACAACCTGACACCTCCGACCACCTACTGATCTCACTCACTGACGCTTGTTGCAACCGAGCTGAAGCCCATCGCACTTGCACCAACCGCTACACTTGACGCCTTCGATTGCTCATCCCCCACGAAGCCATCGTATCTTCGCCGGTCGCTACTGCTAACACACGACACCCCTGTTCAACTCCAGATGCCGCTCCTGCCGTAACTCGACACTGCCACAGTCGCTGTTGCCTGGCTGTTCGACCCCCTTTGCGATTCCAGCAGCAAAGCCACTTTTGTCCGTGACCTAGCTGTGCCACTACACCCTTGTGCCGACACCTCTACTTGCCATCCCGCTTCTGGTTCAACGCTCGGCAACCACCTCTCCGAGTGATGCCCATAGTTGCTGCAACCTGAGCTGCTCCGCACCTTGGCCATCGGTTTACTCACCGCCGATCCGCCAGCCACCGGATCTCTCGCTGGAGCCCCCGTGCCGAAGCTCCGACAACCACAATCGGCGACCGACGGGGACCCTCCACGAAGCTGCCAAACCCTATTTGGAAAAAAAAAAGAAAAGTAAAAAGCAAAAATCAAATTAGGTAGTTTTTTTATTTATTTACCTTATTTATTTATTATTATTTTACTTTATATGTTTTTTTAGTATAATTATTCCTTAGTGTAAGAATGAGATGTTCGATATGAAATAGCCTTTGAAATTTGTGATTGACAGACCAATTTTCATGCCTGAAATCCAACTCGCAATTGCTTGAAAAATCGCCAATCTGATCTCACGCCCAATATTCGATTCGCGATTTATTTAAAATTGGCCAACCCGATCTCATGCGCGACATATGGTTCGTCAATTTGGATATTAATCTTGTCTTGCTCGATTTGCAGTCATATCGTTTAAGTTGATTTTGTTTTCCTAAAAAAAAAAAAATCCAAAAAAATGTGAGTTAAATTAGGTTTATTTCTCATTTTAGGGTTTGCATACTTAAAATAGGAATTTTATTTCAAATTTCAAAAATAAAATTTAAAAATTTAAAAAATTCAAATCAATCAACTTAGGTTGCTAGTTTTTTTATAACTTAGGTTGCATGTTTAATTATTTGACAATTTTTAATTTCGAAAATAATAGAAAATCATCATGCATATGTCATGTAGAATTAGGGCATCATTTGTACGTCATTGCATATTAGGGTAAAATTGCACGTAGTTTAATTCTAGATAATATTTTTCTCAATTTATTATAAGTTTAGGTATTTTCTTAGATAGATTGCATTTTAGGATTACTTGGGTTAAGATAATATTCTAGTTTAAAGTAGGATTTGGCTTAACCTAATTCCTAATACGAATTGAATAGAATGTTAATTTAGATAGATAGTTTTTGCATTACTCTTAAATTCGAATTTCATAAAAAAACACCAAAAGAAGTTGTCTTAGAGTAAATTCATTTCATTCTCTAGGATAGATTGCACTTTTTTAGGAAAATAAAAATCATGTGCACACCATATAGAATTAGGTTCATGAAATGCACATTATTTAGTGATTGCTAGGTTCATTTAATTAGAACTTCCTCGTGATTAGAGTTAGGTCATTTGATGAATTTAGATTGCACATTTAATTATTGCATTTCTTTGGAAATTATTTTACTTATTTAATATAGTTTAGGTCATATTACCATGCCATATCATTGCATGTTAGATTAGTAACATTGCATTGCATGATTCTCATTAAATAGATGAAAACAAAAAATTGAGTGATTGCGTGTTAATTAGAAATCATATCTAGGACTATTGATGTGAATTTTGATCTAACAACGCATATACTTTTGTTGCTTTGTGGTAAGTTTTGCAATTTATTTATTGCTTTACTTGGGTGTTTATTTGGTGGTTTGCGCACACACATGATCGCCTCACATGTTAGGGAAGTGAATTAAAATCAATTCAAGTTACTTGCAAAATATTTTTCAAAATAAAAGAAAAATGTACCAAAATGGCGTTAGAGAAATCTAACGTGATCAAGTCCCCGTACCCAAATTCTCTGGTTTGTAGAAGTAAAATAATTCTCCCATTATTTTACTTAGGTGTCTAATCGACCTACCATAAATTGATTAGTGGCGACTCCCTTTTGCATACTAGATATTTGAACCTAAGTTGCAAATTGGTATGGGCTTGGAAGAGCCCGAACGAAGTTAGACTTAGTAATCCATTAACCTAATTTTAGGTGGAGTCACGAGGTTCGGCGAAATCCATATATCACATCTCACGACTTGCAGGCCCGTTGACCACGGCTCCAATACTAATTAGCGATGCTTCCCATAAAGGATTGGGTTGTGCTTTGATGCAACACGGTAAAGTCATAGCCTATGCATTGAGATAGTTGAAACCCTACGAATTGAACTACCCAACTCATGATCTTGAGTTGGCAGCTATAATTTTCATATTGAAGATATGGAGACATTATCTGTATGGTGATAAGTTTGAAATCTATACAAATCACAAAAGTCTAAAGTTCTTATTTTCCCAAAAGGAATTAAATATGAGACAAAGAAGCTACATGGAATTACTGAAGGATTATGACTGTGAGATACTGTACCATATAGGAAAGGCGAATAAGGTGGCAGATACTCTCAGTCGTAAATCAGTAATAGATATGGCAAGTGTAAGGGTAACAGAATGGAACCTGTTAGAAACGATAGCAAATTCGAAGTTTAAGCTAGAAATAGACCATCTCATAGGTGTATTAGCCGCACTGAGGATTGAACCATAAATTATTCGGAAAATTAGAACGTTACAACAGTCTGATCCAGAAATTGTGAAATTGTGAAATGAAGTGTCTTTAGGGAAAGACTAGAGTTCCAAGTTTCTGAGGATGGAACGGTGAAATACTAGGGACAATTATGTGTTTCCAACAATGAAATAATAAGAAGTGAAATTTTGTTGGAAGCACATAGGAGTAATTCTAGTATCCACACTGGAAATACAAAGATGTATCAGAATTGACGTCAACAGTACTAGTGGAATGGCCAGAAAACATATATCGCTAAATACATTTCTCAGTGTTTAACATGCCAACAGTTAAAAGTGGAACATCGTAAGCCCGCAGGACTATTAAGGGCCCGTTTAGTTTGGCTTTAGCGAAATGCCCTTCGAAGAATGCAAATACCTTTGAGGTAAACGGGTTTTCCGACATGTTACACCATTTGGTAAATTATAGTTTCAAACAGCATTAAAAGGCAACTTTAGCAAAATACCATTTGGCAAAACTCACATTACAAATTGGCTTTTGCTTTTTTTTTTTTTTTAAATCTGAAATGAAATCCAGCAGTCGGCGGTGCCGAGCGGCCAGATTTGGCTGCCTGAGGTCGCGACCTCAGGTGACGCAGCCTGGAGGCGCGACCTCAGCCGCCTGGAGGCGCAGAGGCCAGATATAGCGGCCTGAGGTCGTGTGGACCCAGGCGGCGCGACCGCAAGCGACGCTGTCGCTGCCTGGAGGTGTGACCTAGGTGACATCGCCTGGGTTGTGGGTTGCGTCACCCCTAGGTGGTGGTCACCGAGGACGCGCAACCCTCAGGCGGCGGTGGCAGCTGTCGAAGAAGCCAGATGGCCGTGAAGAAGAAGACTGGCGGGAAGAAGAAGAACAAGACGAAGGGGGAAGAGAAGATGAATAGTACGCGGTGACATTTCCCAAATGCCCAATGCCCAAAGCAGCCCCTCCCCAGCTTTTAGCATTTGGCGTTCGGAATGCTCATATTTGGGCAAATGAGCTTTCAAAAACTTTGCCCAACACAAAAAAATTTCCCCAAGGAGCTTTGGGGGCCCAAAGCCCATTGGGAAAGTCCAACCAAACGGGGCCTAAGATCGTTGGATATACCATAGTGGAAATGGGAACACGTAATAATAGACTTCGTGCAAAGATTACCGATGACATCAAGTGGTCATGACTCCATCTGGGTAATTGTAGATCGCTTATCTAAATCTGCCCATTTCCTAGCAGTCCATGTAGATTATCCGATGGATAAGTATGCGGAAATATATGTAAGCCAAGTAGTACGCTTACATGGCATTCCTGTAACTATCACGTCCGATCGAGACTCAAGGTTTACTTCAAATTTTTGGCGAAGTCTCCAAACCGCCTTAAGGACTAAGCTCCAGTTTAGCACTGCTTTTCATCTACAGATGGACAGACAAACAGAAAGAGTAATCCAAATACTAGAAGACATGCTAAGAGCTTGCGTGATTAATTTTAAAGGAAGTTGGGATGAAAGATTACACCTAGTGGAGTTTGCGTATAATAATAGTTTCTAGCAAAGTATAGGTATGGCTCCCTATGAGGCACTATATGGGAGAAGATGTAGAACTCCTGTCTACTAGAATGAAGTGGGTGAAAGAAAACTGACGGGACTTGAAATAGTGCAAACTACTATGGATGTGGTAGAAATTATCAGGAATAGGCTTAAAACGGCCCAGGGTCGACAGAAAAGCTACGCGGAAAAGCATAGAAGACCCTTAGAATTTGACGTGGGAGATCATGTATTTCTAAAGGTATCCCTAATGAAGTGAATATTGCAATTCGGAATGAAGGGTAAGTTGACCCCTAGATTTGTCAGACCTTTTGAGATCCTCGAAAAGGTAGGAGATGTAGCCTATCGACTGGCATTGCCTCCTAAATTGACAAATCTACACAATGTTTCCATTTGTCAATGCTAAGGAAGTATCAACTCGACCTTGCTCATATACTCGATCATGAAGCTATCGAGGTGGATGAGAAAGTGAGGTACATGGAAGAGCCGATCCAAGTACTGGATTGGAAGGAGCAAGTTCTTCGGACGAAAAGAATTCCGTTAGTCAAGGTTTTGTGGTGACACCACAACCTCAAAGAGGCTACGTGGGAAAGCGAAAAGGAAATGAGGCAAAAGTATCCTCACCTTTTCAGTGAGACGTATGAGAAGTACAATTTCGAGGACGAAATTCTCTAAAGAGGGGAAAATTGTGATATCCAGATTTTGCAGGACCGAGGCATCATGTCTCATAATAATCTTACGATGTACCATCATAGTCACGCCTTTGTCACATCGTAATGGTCCAATCACTATATAACTTATTGTCTCATCGACAATTTCCTTACGCAACACCACTAATGAGACCCACAACTACTATCTTTTGCACCCTGCTAATCGAACCCTCCATGCCAGTTATCTTCGATCCCATGCGTATGTGAAAGTTTACGACGGAAAATGTCAAGGACTCCTTTATTTTCCTCACGTCGACTTTGGACCATACCCAGCCAAAGTTTGCCGACTGCCACGGCTTCACGCACGCATTTCTCTCCATTGAATGGCCATGCAACCGCATCCTCCTCCCCTTCAACCGGTCAACCGAGGAAGGAACATTGACCCATGCAGCTATGACCTCTCTCCTTTAGCCAACCGAGCGGCCACGTATTGCATAAGACTTGCAAGATGGCGCACGCGACAGCCCTGCTGGCGCCACCTCCTGCCACTTGCCCTCGGCTTGGATAGGTACCGCACACCTCAAGATGTTGACAATGAAAGTCAACAAAGAGAAAACGGGCGGAACTCATAAAGAGCAAGTAGAGAGATATAGAGAGAGAGAGAAACTGCTTCTGCCCTTCATCGCCGCCGGCTCCGCCTCTCGCTCGCGCACCTTGCTGCCATCGACTGCTGTGTCACCAGCCTCCTCGCTACACCCCAACCTCCCTCACTGTTGTTGTGTCGCTCACAGTCAACCTTAGCCCATCCAGCCGACCATCGCGCCACTAGCTTCCCTCACTACCTTCCCATAGCTCGTTGTCAACCTGGAGAGCGCGTTGTCTCGCCTCAGCTCACGCCTCACCGCCACCCCTCAGCTTGTTGCCAGATCGGTAGACCAGCAACTCGCACCTCACCGCATGCTACTGTTATCTCGCCAAAGCCGCGCTTGCCGCTCATGCCTCGAGGACCCGAGGCAAGTGGTAGCTCTGTCGTTCTATATTATGCGAGAATACCCTGCTCGTGTGTCTGGATTAGGTCGGATGCTATGGAATTAATGTTGGTCGATCGGTGTAGGGGGTACGGTCGAAATCACCGTGATTGGATGTTGGTAGGTATAATGTTTAGACAGCTCGGTGTTGTCGTTGGTGAGATGAATCGAGGTTAGCATTCAGTGATTCCATTTCGTGCATGACGACCGTCGGTAGGGTCGGTGTGGTGCGGGTTCAGATATAAAGCTATGAACTGTTATAGTTGTAGGATCGTGATATCGGCTTATAGTGGAATCGGTTTTGCTAATCGGTCCCGTTTGTTGTGATTCGGCGTAGACTTAAGGTAAGTGGGGTATCTATTGTTTAGGGTCAAGTGCTAGAAGACCTTAGGCAAACTGTTGAAATTAAGGCGAATAGAGTAAAAAGGAGGTATGGACTTCGGGTAAACGTTTGTGATGATTCTAATAAAACCTGTTAGGTGTTGCGTCATGGTTGAAATGTTATTGATGCTGTCGGACCCCTGGGACAACGATGCCCCGGGTGTTGGGTTGCCTGGAGGATCGTGATGGTGATGCCTCTAGATGCCTGGCAACTGGTGAGCCCTGGAGGTGCCTCGGAAGGGGGGATGCTTGGGAGTTTGACATAACACGTTCCAGATGCCTGAGGTCATCATATGTGATTGTTGACAACTAAATATTTTTTCCAACAATCATTTTTGAAAAATGGAAACTTGTTTTTCCACAAAAATATTTCATGTTAAATTCTTCCATATAGATTATCTAGGCATTTAATATAGTGTTTTAAATGGAAGATGTTTTTCCTTAAAAAAAAAAAAAAAAAAAAAAAAAAATAAAAAAGGCGAAAAAAAGATAAGATAAAAAGGAAAAAAAAAAAAAAATAAGTTGGAGCTAATGATCTGAATGTGACTAGCCAAGCCCAAGAGGTCAGACTGTAATTAAAACATCAAGTTGGGGCCAAAAAGTAATTTTTAAAAGTTGAGGGTCCAATTCGTAAATTTTGCAAAATTTTGCCCGAACCCTTATTTCATCATCTTGGCTCCCAATTGAGTTGAAATTGAACTTGGGTCAGGTATAATTAATCAAATCGGGCAAAAAGGACCAAATTGCATTGAATTTGGCATTCTCGAGCAAGAAAATAGCCAACTTTGAGGGACTTTCTTGAAAATTTGGGAGAAGACAATTGCAAAAAATGATCAAGATCTTAAACTACTATTCATGAGCTTGCTAATTGATCAAAAACGGCAGCCAAATTGATGGATTAAAGCACCCAAAAAGCTGCCAAATCTCAGTCCACAAGTTAGTCTCAATTCGGAGCTACTAAGTAAGCAACTTGGTGGCCCCACCATATCCTCCTCAGTTGCTCAACCAACTTGATCTTTGCACGTGATGGAAGACCATAGTTAGTAGTGCAAGTGAACAAAAATTGGCCAAGGATAAGCTGCTGAAAGCACGGGAAAGTCGCAGCAAAATCCGCACACTTAGCAGCTACAAAATTTGAAAATCTTGACTAAGTCAGAAAGTTGGTAAACTGCTCAGTTGGTAGGCTTGGCAGGAGGGCAAAAGCCGATCGAGATATTGCTTAATGTGGTGGATAAGATCCAGGAAGCATGCTCTTTTGAGGGATGAGAGGGAGGAGATGAGAAGGAGAGGAGGGAGCTCACGGTTGTTCTACAAAAACACTTCCAGAAGCAACTCAAGAAATAGAAAAAACTCAGAAATTCCAAATCAACCTTTAGAGAGAAAAGTGAAATTTTCACAAATTTGCAGTGAAAATTAGCCAAAACTTTCAACTAGAGAGCGAAACTTCATTTAAAGATCTTTCCATCCATTGGTCGCACGTCCTAAATGGAGTTCGGGAAGATCTTCTAAAGCCCCCTGAAAACCACCCTCCTAGCGGGATAAGAAAGTCCAAAATATTTTTTAGGTGTTGAGCCCGGTTGGTCATGGGTGAGAGAAAGCGAGTGTTTTTGAGAAAATTGAGAGACAAATGAGGAAAATCTTGACTTTCACCCCAAGCTAGAATACATATAGTTTGGTTTGGTGTTAAGTTTTCCAACGAAAGAGGTCCCGAAGTCTAATTTTAGAGATCAATGAAAACCTTCGTTGTTAGTTCTTGTTTTTGCAGATCTCATTTCCAGTTTGAAGGAGCCAACTTCCACGTGCCCCCCAAGGATAATTTCTTTGTTTCCACGGCCCGGAAGCACTTGTAAAAGAAACTAGGATGCAAGTATAACCTTGATATTTTAGTTCCACATGCGATTGCTTATGGGTCGAGATTGAATGCCATGAACATGGCTCGAGGAAGCTATTTGGGCTGGTTTGAGGCACACCAAGTGTTTGACGAAATGCGCAAACCAAGTTTCGATCTTCAAACGCTTGATTTGAGCTTGGTTCTTATTGTATTCATGTACTAGGCAATTCCATTATAGTATAAATCAACATACATCGATTTGGGGAATTATTTTTAAATAAAAATTAAAAAAATATGAAAATTTCAAAAAACTTATAAAAATGATGGATGGTATCAAGTTATGATAGAAATGACATCTATGAAATGTTCCTAATTTTAAAAGGTCATTTTCCTAATTTAATGCTATTTTGGTATTTTATAACCATTTTTGAAAATAATCCATTTTGCGTAGATAAAAATTATTTTGAGTAATTTCATGCATATTTGAGTGTAAATTAAAATTCATAATCCAATGTCGTGCGAGGTATAGACTTGGGAGAGCCCGGCCTAATTTAGGGCCATTGGTCTGCCTCTTTAGGCAAATACCCCTAAACCTTCTTTCTTTTCCCTTGGACGGAAAATGAGAGATCACGATAGCTTGGCGACTTTGCTGGGGACTTGCTTGCAAACCTTAGGGGACTTAGGCCATAATAACTTGGTTGGTTGTTGACTAACATGGTCTTCACTTGGTAGTGCGTGTCAAAGTCGCGTGGAAAACAAGGTTAGTCCGTTAACATGTGTTAAAATGTTTTCGTAGGTTTGGAGTAATAAGGGGTGGAGTGTTTGTTAACCCATTTCTTTTGCAGGGAGGCGTAGGAATGTATGCCTATATGGATGAAATTGAAGTGTTGTTTGGATATCAATTGATGTGCGTGCCTTTATACTTATCTTTAGCACAACACATTTACACACACAACCCACGATCTAAAACCCCGATCACACTAGGAATCCCATAGGAGCTGCCAAAAGATGGTACCCATGCAGGGAATGACGCCTGGTTATACACTTTTGGTCCCGCTCATTTTGATTAATGATAAAGAGAACTATCTGACGTAAGTGCGGAGTGGGGAAAACTCTTTTGATCTAATCAAAATGGGGGCCTTAAGCCTTTAGAATTCCACCTTTATGCGTCAAACCTCACAAGTTTACATCCACGTGTCTATGTATTTAAAAAAAAAAAACAAAAGTCTCTTCACCCACTATAAGTATGATTTCTCCATCTACTTGCTCACTATAGATTGAAATTTTCATTTTTGGAGATTCACGGAAATCAATGGAATGCCCTTGGCAATATCGGCTCGGCACTCACTCTTAATAAATATGCATTTCAAATACGTATGATCTACTGAACATATGTTTTGTTTAAATTTTCAATTATGAACTCAAAGTCACATTTTGTATAGAAATTCTTCCAAGTCAAGATTACATTTTGGGGCATAGACTTAAAATCAAATTTTCAATCAAATTCTTTCTTGGTCACATTCCGAAATTAAAATTCAAATCACATTTTCTGTATTGATTTCTCAAAATAAAAATCACCTCACCTTTGCATAAGTGAAATTACAAATTAATCTTTCAAAATCAATGCCCCATTTGTGTATGAAACTTTTTGGAACAAAGTGGGCATTCAATTGATAGCCGCGGATCGATCTTTTAATGAAATCTCCTCTTACTAATAAAATCTTGACGAAATACCAAATTCTCGTAAGTGGATACTATGGAGAAAGTATCATCACCTTGATTTCATTATAGGAGGCGGCTTTATTGAAAGATCAATTTTTAATTCATGTACTGACATTATCTTCCTTTCGCAGGTCATGCGTGACAACCATTCCTTGAACTCCTCTTGCTTGACCATGCCAAAAGTGGACTTTAAAGCTAGGATGAGAATTGTGCTTATTATGCTCCTTGTCATTATTCCTATTGGGAACCGCATTTTGCGTTTTGGGTTTTGATTGTGGACGCAATCCAATGCTTTTGTAAATCATACAACTCACATTTTTTAATAATGAAGTTAGAGTTCATAAAAGTTATATTCTTTAAAACACTTGAAGTGTTTCGAATGGACCCTCGGGGCTGAGTTTTATGCCTTAGCTTTAAATTGTTTGAAAATGAGTTTCAAGAAGGACTTGCGCAATATTTTATCTCTTCACTTAATCGCTTTCGCAGGTTAATCCGCAGGATGATGTTTTGAGAGGGTAAGGTTGTAATCGTTCCAATAGAGATTTCTTGGGCAACAACTAACTCAGTCATCCATTCTTTGTTAAACAGGCAAAATGACGGTTTTGTTCAAGATTGACATTTACTTTCTCTATAAAGACAAAGGCGCGAGCCTTTTCCTAATAGAGCAAGTTAGGAGATGCATTGATTCATGCTCAATTATGGGCATATTTGGTTGAGCCATGAACTACGGAAATATTTTCGCAGCATATGAATTCAAACATTGTGATTAAGTGTGAAAAGAACCGTTAAAACCTTGAAGATCACAAATCTACTGGCCTAACGGCAATCTTTATTGCTTCGAAAGTGGCTTCCAGAGAAGTTCCACATCCTGGACGACCTCATATTAATTTGACATTCTTTGTGGAAGAAGAAATCTATAGACATTCTTTGGCATCAAACTACTTCATTGGTTGCAAACAAGAAGCAACTGCAATCCCTACACTTCCAATGGTGTCTTGGCATCCAATCCTATATGGAGATAATTATTGGTGGTCTGCAAGACAACACTTCAAGATGTAGATGTACACAAACAAGAATCGGTCATCAAATGTTGCCTTCAAATAAAAAGGCGTTAAATTCGATTTATTTTAGGAATGACTTGTCCTTGCACTTTTTTTGCAGATTTTAGTGAGGTAAATTACTGGCAAGCAACAAGATTACATGGGGAGGACAACCTGGTCTAGAATCACATGATCTCTAAATGAAAAGGGCGTGTTCGTTCCAAAAGTCAAAACAAGTCATTCATAAACTGACATAGCCACCCATGCGTACAGATTGTGAAGTGGGAAATGCATTGACGCAGCAAAAATGGCGAAAAATCACCTAGCCTAAAAGGGGTACGTGGGAAACTAAGTAAAGCATGAAGGATTCAAATGAAATGAAGATTCATCAATCCAACATAATGAGTTGCATATGGACAAGTTATCTAACTCAATGTGGCATACATTCGACCATAAGGATAATATCTTCCCTTCTTCCACAAAGATATGATGAGATGCAGAATTGCCCCACTTTGAAAAAGGGTGTACTTTGTTCCTAAACCTAATTTACCTAAGAATAGAAATAATACATTGTTTTTGTATATGTAGGAAATTTTAATTGGGGTAGATGACCACAAAATGGATCGGGAGCACGCAATGCTTGAGTCACCCGACTTCTAAAAAGGGAAAGATTCAAATGGAATAGACATTTGTCAAGTGCATTGATGTCAATCATGAGAGCAAATCTGTCCCCATAGCCAAGGAAATAGGATGGAACACGGTCATCAGATATGCCGTAAAAGGGAGTATACCATTCCTAAAATGAATTATGTCGAATATGAAAATAACATATTACGTCTCTTTTTCCTTGCAGTTGATAAATGGGGCAAGTCACTTGAAGTAGAGTAACTCTCACCTGTGAAGCAAGATGAAACAAAGTCAATTGATTCAGCACAAAAAGGAAGTATTGTCCCTAAATTAGTCCAATTCAATTTTGGAATATAAGTAACATGCCCCATCTCTTGTAGGAAAATGTGCACATTGACTGCTGAAGCAACACCTTATACCAAGAAGGCATGTTAAGGCCCAACCATCCATTTTGATGGAATAAATGGGGTAAAACATCCAAGGAGCAATGCCCTCACATGTAGAAACAAGGAGTACCCCTCTCCTTTCATCTTTGACGTCCACTTAGAATGAGTGAATTTGATAACATCTTTGGAAGGAAGATCTTCAAGGAAATGTTAACGCTTGAGGACCAAAGGCACATGAAGAGGAAACACAAGACATTTAAAGTCAGATGTAGGAAAAGGGTAATTCGGTATCATTTCCAAAATGCCCCCTTTAACTCCATTTTTTGATGTAATTCCCTTGTTTAACAGGAAGCATCGGTATTTGAGGAACAACTCGAGAAATTGATTTAAGCATAATACACATCGACCAAGCAAGCATATGGAGGTAACACATGTCAAATTCACCTAACTCAGTTTAAAAGAGGTGGAGTTTTCAATTAAATAAAAAAAGAGGCACCCCATGGACACTAACAGCGCTTCGGCCTGGTGGTATGGGGAATGAAGTGGTCCGGGAACGGCCGAGGTTCGATCCCCGGAAACGGCAACAAGGTTGCCATGTAAAAAAAAAAAAAAATCTTTTGCATCTCTTATTTTTGCAAAAAGAGGAAAAAGCTTGGACTAATGAGACCAAAGACCTAAGATTCTCTTCAAGCCTTAAAACATTACATTCATTCTCCTGTTTGCCGCCAAATGGTGAAACTAACCAAGGGTAATGTTGTATCGTCTCCAGTTTTACGATCCTTGAGGATTCATGTACTAACACATTCCCTTTTGTTCTTCGTAGGGTCGCTTGACTACTAAGGCACAGGTAAGTACCCTTCTTCTCAAAATCAAATGGAAAATAAATGGAGAATTTCCATCGCAAAAAAGAACATTTAGTGTTTTTCTAGAAACAAGTGCAAAAAATGGAAATTGAAGAAACAAGTTTTCCAGAAAGTTTGCAAAAATCTTCTTTACCTTTAAATTGTCCATCCACTTGACGGATCACTCATTTTGAATCAAAGTTTCCTATGGAGATTAATCCACCAAGATGATCTCAACAAAAATGAAATGCAATGTTACTCATGCCAAGCGAGAAACACTTAGGATGAAGAAAGGCAACCCATTTCCAAACATGTCCTTTAAGCACTGTCGTTTAAGGTCAATGAATTCATTCGCAAGTGGTACATAGATCAAGATGATAAGAGGCATTTCTTTCCTGTATCATATACACCACAGGTGACAATAGTTAGCCCATTTGAGCCTTTTAAATTGAAGAATATTCTACAAAATACCCCTATCAAGAACCACCACACGATGGGGGCAATTATGGAGGTTTGGGTTGACATTATTTGGAGAGGAAAGATGAGAAAGGTTTCTTTGCTCTCACTTACATAAATGTTTTGTGGTCACTTCAAATGAATTCTTATGGAAACTTGAAGCATCCTGAGGTGAAGAAGAGCATTCATTTGTCCACCCAAACACATACCCATTGCTTAACTATTCATTTCTAAGACCTGAGTGATTATTATTTCCCCACATTGGGGGCAGGGCACATGATTTACCAATGCAATTGGTGTTTATATGAGAATATGAAAAGCATCTCGAAAGTCCTAAGAGATCAAAAAGTTCAAAAGAGCAAAAGTCAAGTGAAAATTAATGGGCATGAAAAGCAGTGTGCTTGGTAAAAGTAAGGCCAATGTCTGGAAAAAAAAAAGGAGAGAGAGTGGAAGAAAAACAATTGCATAAAGATGAATATCTCTGTGAAAGCAAAAATGGCAAAAAAAAAAAAATGCCTGCATTGAAAAGAATATCATTGCAAATGCAAAAGCCACATTATGTTAAGTTGACTAGTCAAAGTCGAAGGACTTTCGAGACAATTTGAATTTTAAAAGTCGAGTGCTTCTAAAAAAATAAAGGATGATATGGTAATGATACCATGATAATCACCAACTCTCAAACCCCCATTTGACAAAAAGTTCTAAGCCTTTTGAGCCAAGCCTTGTGAACCTTTCCCTGAATCAACATTACAACCCATTTCCAAAATCTCTTTAGATTGGGATGATTCAAAGTGGAAATAAGGACTTCTCAATGAAGATGCCGCTCGAAGAAGTGAGAGCAAGGTTGTTTTATCTCATCTTAAGGTTTCTTGACTTGTAAACCTGGCGAATATGTTGATCGGTGATTAATTCATTTCATAGCCAATAATGCTTATTCATTGCTAAAACCATGACCAAACATGCACTATGGTCCTTCTAAAAGACCTCTTAGATTGGTCAATGCGTACTTATTGCGAATGATTCAAAGCCTTGCACATTAGAAGAGTAAGATTGAGTGATCAATTTATTTCCCACATGAATAGATGGGATAAAATAGCCCTTTTCTTGAGAATATGCGAGAAGCCCTTTCTGACTAGGTGTCCTTGCTCGGCATACTTAACAGACCTTTCTCATGAGTCAAGGTCATTTTGACAAGGACTTTCTCTCAAGAGAATTTGACGATTAATGATATCATCCGAGTGTAACAATGGTTTTGCAAGTTTGTCAAGTGGTTGGAATTAGTTTGATTTGTTTATGCAATCATTACCTTCTCATTATTGATACACTTTTGATATTGTGTTTGATGACATGTGCTGAAATTGATCTTATCTAGTATGCTTTCGCTACTAGAATACTTATTATAATGAATTCTATTTGATGTGCAGTACCCATTTCAGAATTTTCTTGAATGATAGGTTTCTCCAGTGAAACCACACAATTTCAATGGGTTCATGGGTTAGCCTTAAACCATGTATTTTTAGTAGGTTCTTGGTCATCCTCAAACAATACAATTTACACGGTTAGTGGGACTGCGTTAAACCATACGGTTAGTGGGATTGCTTTAAATTACAAGGTTAGTAAGTCTACCTTAAACCACAAGGTTAGTGGGATTGGCTTAAACCACAAGGTTAGTGAGTCTGCCTTAAATCACAAGATTAGTGGGACTGGCTTAAACCACAAGGTTAGTAGAACTGTCTTAAACCACACGGTTAGTGGGACTGCTTTATACCACAAGTTTAGTGGGACTGCCTTAAACCACATAGTTAGTGGGTCTGCCTTAAACCACAAGGTTAATGAGACTTCCTTAAACCACACGGTTAGTGGGACTACCTTAAACCACCAGGTTCGTGGGTATATCCTTAAACCACACGGTTAGTGGGATTGTTTTAAATCACAAGGTTAGTGGAACTGCCTTAAACCACACTTTACGGTTAGTGGGGCTTCCTTAAACCACAAGATTAGTGGGTTTGCCTTAAATCACACGGTTAGTGAGACTTCATTAAACTACAATGTTAATGGATCTGCCTTAAAACACATGGTTAGTGAGACTACCTTAAACCACATGATTAGTGAGACTGCCTTAAACCACAAGATCCGTGGGTAATTCCTCAAACTCACTTACATTTTCAATTTACTAGCCATAAAAAAAAAGTAGGTGTCTTCTTATCTTTGAAAGAAATCTATTTGAGCCCCATTCTAAAGAGGGGCAACTGTTGACACCTAAATATTTTTTTCAAAAATCATTTCTGAAAAATGGAAACTTGTTTTTCCACAAAAATATTTCATGTGAAATTCTTCCATATAGATTATCTAGGCATTTAATATAGTGTTTTAAATGGAAGATGTTTTTCCTTAAAAAAAAAGAAAAAAATAAAAAAATAAAAAAGGCGAAAAAAAAGATAAGATAAAAAGGAAAAAAAAGAAAAAATAAGTTGGAGCTAATGATCTGAATGTGACTAGCGAAGCCCAAGAGGTCGGACTGTAATTAAAACATCAAGTTGGGGCCAAAAAGTAATTTTTAAAAGTTGAGGGTCCATTTCGTAAATTTTGCAAAATTTTGCCCGAACCCTTAAATCATCATCTTGGCCCCCAATTGAGTTGAAATTGAACTTGGGTCAGGTATAATTAATCAAATCGGGCAAAAAGGACCAAATTGCATTGAATTTGGCATTCTCGAGCAAGAAAATGACCAACTTTGAGGGACTTTCTTGAAAGTTTGGGAGAAGACAATTGCAAAAAATGATCAAGATCTTAAACTACTATTCATGAGCTTGCTAATTGATCAAAAACGGCAGCCAAATTGATGGATTAAAGCACCCAAAAAGCTGCCAAATCTCAGTCCACAAGTTAGTCTCAATTCGGAGCTACTAAGTAAGCAACTTGGTGGCCCCACCATATCCTCCTCAGTTGCTCAACCAGCCTAATCTTTGCACGTGATGGAAGACCATAATTAGTAGTGCAAGTGGACAAAAATTGGCCAGGGATAAGCTGCTGAAAGCACGGGAAAGTCGCAGCAAAAACCGCACACTCAACAGCTGCAAAATTGAAAATCTTGGCTAAGTCATAAAGTGGGTAAACTGCTTAGTTGGTAGGCTTGGTAGGAGGGCAAAAGCCGATCAAGATATTGCTTAATGCGGTGGATAAGATCCAGGAAGCATGCTCTTTTGAGGGATGAGAAGGAGGAGACAAGAAGGAGAGGAGGGAGCTCACAGTCATTCTCCAAAAACACCTCCAGAAGCAACTCAAGAAAGAGAAAAAACTCAGAAATTCCAAATCAACCTTTAGAGAGAAAAGTGAAATTTTCACAAACGTGCAACGAAAATTAGCCAAAACCTTCAATGAGAGAGAAAAACTTTATTCAAAGATCTTTCCATCCATAGGTCGCACGTCCCAAATGGAGATGGGAAGGTCTCCTAAAGCCCCCCGAAAACCACCCTCCTAGCGGGCCAAGAAAGTTCAAATTTTTTTTCGGGTGTTGAGCCTGGTTGGTCACGGGTGAGGGAAAGTGAGTGTTTTTGAGAAAATTAAGAGACAAATGAGGAAAATCTTGACTTTCACCCCAAGCTAGAATACATATAGTTTGGTTTGGTGTTAAGTTCTCCAGCAAAAGAGGTCCTGAAGTCTAATTTTAGAGATCAACGAAAACCTTCGTTGTCAGTTCTTGTTTCTGCAAATGTCATTTCTAGTTTGAAGGAGCCAACTTCCACGTGCCTCCCGAGGATAATTTCTTTGTTTCCTCGGCCCCGAAGCACTTGTAAAAGAAACTAGGATGCAAGTATAACCTTGATATTTTAGTTCCACATGCGATTGCTTATAGGTCGAGATTGAAGGCCACGAACATGGCTCGAGGAAGCTGTTTGGGCTAGTTTGAGGCACACCAAGTGTTTGACGAAATTCACAAACCCAGTTTCAATCTTTAAACAGTCGATTTGAGCTCGGTTCTTATTATAGTCATGTATTGGGCAATTCCATTATAGTATAAATTAACATACATCAATTTATGGAATTATTTTTAAAAATAAAAATTAAAAATATGAAAAAAATATGAAAATTTCAAAAAAATTATAAAAATGATGGATGGTATCAAGTTATGATAGAAATGACATCTATGAAATTTTCCTAATTTTTAAAGGTCATTTTCCTAATTTAATGCTATTTTGGTATTTTATAACCATTTTTGTAAATAATCTATTTTGCGTAGATTAAATTTATTTAGAGTAATTTCATGCATATTTGAATTCTCATTTCGCTCATGATGGTCCTGTCCCGAGGCGTGGTAACAAGGTCATGTAATATTGTTTGCCCGACTTGTATCGGGTTTTCC
The DNA here is from genome assembly GCA_017140395.1 of Eucalyptus lansdowneana. Lineage (NCBI taxonomy): Eukaryota > Viridiplantae > Streptophyta > Magnoliopsida > Myrtales > Myrtaceae > Eucalyptus > Eucalyptus lansdowneana. The sequence continues at coordinate 51,461 of CM029483.1, read as the reverse complement.
TTTTCCGCATTTATTTTCAACTCATTTCAATTTCTTGGACGTTTACTTACACACCGCTTTTCATTAATTTGAGTGTAAATTTCTCTTCTAATTTATGTTAGGATTAGTCTAGATATTAAGGAAAACAAATCTACTAAAACATTTGCATGGACGCTTAACGGTTTTATAAGGATTATAATTGGTAATTAAGATTGTGTGGCCATTTAGATAAACAACCTTCCAAGTTAATGGTACCGGAAGGGCACTAATAGAAACTTTGGCATAAACAAGTCTCCGTTCTTAGAAATCTCTGGTTGCGTAAGAATCAAGACAACACTCCCACTACTTGATTGGTTTCTAGCCCACCCCAATAAGCTAGTGGCGACTCCTACAAATACATAGGTTGTTAAGAATTAAAATTCAAAATCCAATGTCACGCGAGGTATGTACTTGGGAGAGCCCGCGCCTAATTTAGGGCTGTTGGTCTACCTCTGAACCTCATTTCTTTTCCCCTGGACGGAAATAGAGAGGTCGTGACAGTGATGAGCCCCAAAGATCCTCGTGATGCTAGATAGGGTGCGAGATGCCTGGAGGTGTGACATAACACGCTCTAGATGCCCGGTGACTGAAATATGGAATTGGAGGACCTTGTGATGCCAGGTAGGGTGCAAGATGCCTGGACGAATGCAAACATTGATTCCTCTAGAAGATGACGGTAGTTAGAATTAATGTTGACTCAACTTATAAACGATTCTGACTGTTTAATTGTTTTCCTAATGCTTTGCTTGAATTGTTTTTGTAGCATTACAGTACCCTGAGTTGTTATGTCTTACGTGTTGCATGTTAGAAGGTCGTAGGTAAAGTTGTGGTAGACTTGTATAATATGGTTTGACATGCTTCCATATGCTGAGTAGTCGTACTCACCTCTCACGGGACTATCATATTATAGAGACATAGAAATGTCGCTGCAGCCCGCGTTCTCTAGTATGTTCTACGATATCCCCATCGACCTCAGATGGAAGCAGATAGAGCACCCCAACCCCGACCTGTCGAAGATCACATTCATTTAGATCCAGGTGATCCTCACCGTGGACACCGGACTTACCACATGCCCTGTGCTTATGGGGTTTGTGTCATGTACGCCCAAGTGAATGGGGCACGGTGGGACCACTGCCGCTGCCACAAGATGATGACGACGGGTTGAGTGGGGTGGAGTAGTGGAGGACTCGGGAGGACGGTATCATTTTTGGAAACTAGGACATGACCTCAAGACAACGATGTGGATAGACAGCCGGATAGTTAGTCCAATTTTGGTTTAGCCAAATATAAGAACTTTTTGGCCTATGTATACCGACTAACGTCGTTTGAAAGATATAAATAAATAAAAGTGCTTGGTTTATATATCGTGTGCATCATTTTAAATTAAGATGGAGTTGATACTCACTTCCGCAATGAAATAGCGCAGAGACCAATGAAATTCGCGGCGGGCCTTAAGGGTTGAGGGTGGCCGAAGAAGATTTGGCTCAGCATGTTCTATTCGATACGGGTAGGAAAAGCGGTATTCTTAAAAAAATAGAGAAATCAGAACCAAGTCACGATGAGTCGGCATAGGGCATCACATTAAGCCATTCCTTAAGCTATTGAAGAAGAATGCCAAAGGTCAATTGGGATAAAGAATGCCATAAATCTTTTGAAGAACTAAAGCAATATCTTTCACAATCCTTGTATTGGTACCACCCATTCAAGGCGTGCCTCATTTCTTTATCTCACCATCCATGATGAGTCTTTAAGAGTTATGTTGGCACAAAAAGGACCAAGGGATAGGATATAGTGTGCTATATATTATCTCAGTAAGAATGTCATCCCCTAATCTTCGAGCGCGCGGCCATCCCTCCTTGGTTGATTAAATAATGACATCCCAGGATACATTGCCGACCCATTCATTTTAATGCACATGCGGAAGCGAATAATAATCCCCAGGCAATAACAAAATGGAATAGGAAAGTAGGGCCATAATTTTGAAAACCTGAAATCACACTTATATATTACATCATAATGAGTCATACACGACCAAGCCGATATATGTATATATATATATATATATGTCATGTCTACAATACAGGAGGTGGGTTCCCAAAACTATGGATTTCAATCCTCCATCTTCATCCACACTCCAGCTAGAGCCTACCTCCGAGTACACAGGAGTTCCTAGATCTTCAAGATTAGGGTCCACCGGGTCTACCACTGAACCTCGTGGAGGATTTTTTGTGCCTTTCCCAAAAGCCACTTCCAGCACGTACAGGGGAATCTCAGACTCAGGTATGGGACCTTCCCTCTCCCCATCTCGAGCCTGACGATACTATGCCCTGTATTGATGGGGCACCTTTTTGGGTAAAGCTTCATCGACCCATACTATGGATTTCACCAGCTCATAGGTCCATTCCCTAGGGCTCCCATGCAGCGGGATAATATACTTCTACTCTGTCACCTTCTTAGGTTGACCAAAACGCTCGGGAGGAGCTGCCATCTATGGACCTGAAATGTTATCCCACAACTGGGTGAGATGACGTTTTAGCAAGTTCAACCCCTTAAGACCTGACAAGGAAGAAAAAATGCCCTAAGGGCTACCTAAGCACAAACACAAGTCAGAGGACTTACCTTGGCCTCAGTTTCTTCCTGCAAGTCAATACAATATGCAATTCATAGAATCACATCACCACATCGGATCAAGTCATCGATCAATCGATTCATTCGATTTCATATCAATAAGACCATCACACAGTCATTCCAATTACTCATTCCAACTAATAATTACAGCAACACTCGGGCACAGTCTACTGAACGTTCAACGGTGAATTACGGCCCAGTGGGCATAGCTTGTTCCAAGTTCGGTGGTAAATTATGGCCCAATAGGCACGACCATCCATACTTTGGCGGTTTTTCATGATCTAACTCATAACAACACGCACAACATGCGTCATCTCAGCTTCGATAGTCATCTTCCTACGACTATACTTCACCACACATTTTCACAATTTTCATCATACCGATGAAAATTATCGTGTGGGTACATGGTCAGCCTCGGCCAAAAATATTATATTTGCACTTTCAAAATTTCCACCATTTATATAGTCGATAAAAACATTTTTGGTGTTGTAAATTGACACCCAATGATTTTTGGTGCTATAAAAACATTACCAATCACACTCAATTTGCACAAAATACTAGTCAATTAAAAAAATATATCACGACATTGCAATTGGCATAAAATTCCGGTCACCAAACTATCCCGATCTAATTTTTGGAAAATAAATAAATAATTAAATAATTACTGAAATTAATTATTAAATACCAAAATGCTCACTTAGGCACATAAAGCCTAATTAAACATCAAAATGGGCCTGGAAAATTTCGAGGCTTGTTAATTAAATACTACAACCTATCTACTTGCTAATTACACTACTCTATCCACCTAACATGCAATAACGGTTAATTAAATTGCTAATCTACTCTAACTATCCACCTAATCGATACTTAGTCTAAACTAATCAACTATTAAATGTCATTAACTTACTAAGCTTGGATTAGTGAGTTAAAATCTCTTGATTAGAAATTTGCTCGAATAAAAAAAAGGGAACGCCGAGAGGCTCGATAAACTCCCAAGTGGGACCGCCAAACGGGGTCAGGAAAGCCTTGAAAATAAGCCAAACAGTGGCTGTGAGACTCACTATTGTTCGGTTCTGTCTTTGGCCGAGAAAGGCTGGGCTGGTGGCTGGCTGAGCAAGCAAGGACTAGCGACGGGCAAGCAGACCTTAGGGCTTCACGATGGCAAGTGGGTGATCCAGCAGCTCCGGCAACAGCGGGCCTTACAAACAGCTCAGGGAATCGCCTGGGCTCACGGCTAAAGCGGGACAGTGGCCAGGGATGATGAAGACGTACGTGGGCAGGGCGAACACACGACGGGTAGCGATGGCGACTCAGCGAGCTGATGGAGGACGGACGGGTTGGCGGCAGCTTCAGTTGGCTGCTGGGTCTGTCCTCTAGAAATGTTGAAGCTTGAAGAGGCTGGGAAGGGGGCTGCTTAATGGTAGCAAGGAGGAAGGAGAGAGGGGGACAAAATGGCTTGGAGGGGGCCACCATGGTATCTTCCTATCTCCTTTGTCTCCCTTGCTTTGATCCTACCAACCCGCTGGCTTCCACAACCAATTTTGTACATCAATTTCCCCCTAGAACAAGTCTTAAGAGGTCCAAAAGGTTATGGGTCATGGGTCATACGAATTTTGCAATATTTGGCTAAATGTGGATTAAAATATCACTTGATTCAACTCAAATCGGCCTTTATAAATTCAACCATCATATCATCGATCAAATTAGCATTTTTCCTTGCCCACAAAACCCACTTGCATCCCACTTTTGAGATAAAAAATGGTCCTTGGAATTTTCTGGTCGAAAAAGGCTTGTGACATGACATAACTTTCAATTTCTGAAATCAGATTCAAATTCGCTGTTAATTTCGATTCGGCGCGATTTTAGCGTGACCTAAGTTATCGGGTAGCTTTTAGAAATTTTTAGTGCAAATGACCCGTGGTCGATTTCTTCGAGCCACAATGAACCTCTTCGACACATTAGCGACTCTCCGTTGTCGAGAAAACCTCAAGGATTCAAATATGGACATAGGATACCAAAACGATAGAAAAATCAGTCTAGTGTCGATCGACAAGAATTTTGTAATTTAGTGAAATCAACCATGTTTAGCCACACATCTCTATCGAACTGACCTATCTCTAATCTCTAATCGACTTTTAATTGTGCTGTAATGATCTCTATAGATAAGCACGGTCGAGTAATCGATTCTTGGTTGAATTCCCAAGTCTATTGCATTAAAATTCTCTAATTACTTCTCCAGATAGTCTAGTTATCTCAAGAGAGATCAGTTCTGAGAATAGCACTATAGGCGCATCAATGAAAGGCCCGATTAATTTAATTGAAAGCAGAAGTAAAAATCCAGGATGTCACAAAGAAGTTCACTACCCGCGAGGTCCGATATACTGAGGTGGAAAAAACATGTGTAGCTTTGATTTGGGTATTACATCGATTGAAACAATATACTCTTCATTATCATGTCCTGCTAGTGATCAAGAATGAGGCGATCAAGTACCTTTTGGAGAAGCCTACACTGGTTGGAAAGCTTGATAAATGACAAATACTACTATCTGAGTTCAATGTTTGAAACTGGTGCAAAAGTCCATCAAAGGTCGAGCCATAGGCATCATGTTGGCTAAAAATCTCAAGAAATCCGATGATTGGGAGGAAGTTGATGAACAGCTTTACCTTATCTCACATGAAAAATGGACCATATATTTTGATGGTGCTGTTAATCTTTATGGTTCGACACTAGGGAAATTTTAATATCCACAAGAGGGCCAACATTACCAAGTAGCTGCAAAGTTGTTGTTCCCTTATACCAACAATATTTCTAAATATGAATTGTATTCTTGGTCTATAGTTGGCCATCGATATGTAGGTTAGAAAGTTTAAAGTTTATGGCGATTCTATGCTCATTATTCTCTAGATGGAGGGTGAATGGCAAACATGAGATGCGAAGTTGATTCCTTACCATGAATATCTTGAAGACCTGGTCAAGAAATTTGATGATGTCTCTTTTTATTATCTGTCGAGATAGCAAAATCAATTTGTTGATGCCCTGAGGACTTTATCATCAATGTTATAGGTAATTGACGGCTTGAACATTGATCCCTTACAAATTGACATTTTGAATAAGCCTACTTATTTCTTGATGATTGACGAAGAACCCGATGGTCAACCTTAATATTATGATATCATGAACTACCTTCAAGAAGGCAAATTTCTCCAAGAGAGTCAGGCCAATGATTGGAAATACTTGATGAAGTTGGCATCCAAATTCTTCCTCAGTTAAGGAGCCCTTTATGAAAGGTCTTTCAATTTAGTTTTATTGAAGTGCATAGACATACAAGAAGCCAAACTCTTGTTGAAAAAGACATATGAAGGAGAGTGCGACCCTCACATGAATGGTCATCTCTTGGTAAGAAAAATCATGAGGCTCGATTACTATTGGTTGACCATGGAAGCTAATTGTATTAAACATGTGAGGTGCTGTCACCAATACTAAGTCTATGGAGACAAAATTGATGTTCCTTCCAATGAGCTACATCAAATGTCCAAGCCCTAGCCTTTCTCGATGTGGTGCATCAACATCATTGGACCAATTAATCCTAAAGTGTCAAATGGACATCGCTTTATCTTAATGGCCATCGATACTTTACCAGATGGATTGAAGCTAATTCTTATGCCCACGTTACTGCAAAGAATGTGGCAAAGTTCATCCGTTGTGATATCATCACTTGGTATGGAGTTCCTGAAGTAATTACTAACAATGGATCAAATCTGAACAACAAGATAGCGGACAGATCACTTAGTGAGCTCCATATTTACCACTTGAATTCTTCTCCTTATCGCCCATAAATGAGTAGAACTATGGAGGCGGCAAATAAGAACATCAAGAAAATTTTAGCCAAAACGGCTATAACCTATCATGACTGGCATGATCGGTTGCCATATGCTTTGATGGTTTATCGAACTTCAATTCGCACTTCAGCTAGGACAACACCATTCTCATCGGTGTATGGAATGGAAGCTGCGTTACCCTTGGAAGTAGAAATCCCTTCACTAAGGGTACTTTCTCAAGTTAAGCTCTCTGAAGTTGAATGGGTTCAACAAAGGTTTGAACAACTCAATATGATTGATTAAAAGAGGATAAAGGCCATGTGCCATGGACAAAGCTATCAGAAATGAGTAGCCAAGTCGTTCAACTGTAAAGTCAGACCAAGACATTTTGAGATCAATGATCTTATCTTGAAAAAGTTCCTGCCTATTATTCCAGATCTTCATGGGAAGTTTACTCTGAACTACAAAGGTCCGTATGTTGTAAAGAAGGTGCTGCCTAGTGAAGCACTGACTCTTATAGAAATGGATGATCAAGAATTGCCACGGCTTGTTAATGTTGATGCTGTCAAGAAGTATTATCCATGAATATTATCCATGAATAAAGTGAAAGACCTTTGAGCCGCATTTGGACTAAATCCGAGCCACTTTTGGATATTGTCATCATGCATTCTATGCATATATATTGCATCTGCATATTTGTTAATTTTGTGGGTACCAAAAGATCTCCAAAGAACACTCTACCTATCCCTAGGGGATCAATTCCAAAAATTTAAAACCTCTTAAATGACCATTTTCTTCAAAACTTAGAAGTGGCCTTTCCCTTTGGAACATCGAAAGGGTCAGTCGGAACTCTAGAAATGAACCCCCCGTCCTAAACAAAACTTGTTTTGTTTACAAATCTCTTTCAACCTTGATTCCAAAAGTCTCCCCAGTAGAGTCAAGGGAAGATACTTTTGAAAAAGCATTCTTCATATCTTAATTCCCAACGGAGAGGAATTTATCATATTGATGATTTGGAAAATCGGAAAAGGATTGTGAAATATGCCAAGTGACAGTGCTTAAAATGATGATAGGTAATCCCTTGCCAAACACATCCTTACATACGCTTTGAGAGAATTGAGTGAAAAGAACCATGTCATAAGGCATAAGATTCATTCACAGTGAATATATGGATTGAAATGATAAAAACATTTTCTTCTTAATCCCAAACATAATTCATATCCCTTGCAAGCCATTTTGAGCCAAATAAGGAGCATCTCCAAAATAACCCTGTCAAGAATAACCCCACATTGGGGCAAAATAGGGGGTCTTGGTTGGAAAATATGGAGCAAAAGATCCAGAAAACTTTTATTGCTTTTACTTCATCAATCTTCTTGTGATAACTTCAGGTGATTTCTTATGGAAGCTTCAAGTATCTCGAAGTGACAAAGAGCATTCCATTCACTACCCAAACACAATTAACATTTGTTTAACAAATTTGAGCCTTTTGCAATTTCTTTCATAACCCCAGGTGATGTTTATTTCCCCACACTGGGATAAGGCATATGATTTACCAACAAAAATTGAAAACGTTGGTTATTTTTGTAAATACCACTCGAGTCTTAGATACCCAAAAGAGAGTGAAAACTAAGGGCATGAAAAAACAGTATGCCTGGTAAAAGTAAGGCCAATACTCATGAAAAATTTAAAGAAAAGGAAAATCAATGGTCATGTAAAAGATCACTCATTAAAAAACAAAAGAGATGCTTTGCAAAGCACATAATGGCAATATAAAAGACCACTCATTGAAAAACAAAAGAGATGCTTAGAGAAGAACATATATTGCAAGCAATGTCATTAGAAAATGGAGCGTAGCTCTCATGTCTCAAGATAAATAGTCAAAAAGACTCTTGAGATAGGTTAAGTTTCAAGCATTAGACTTCCGAAAAAGTTGTGTGATGGTAATGATGCCTAGATAATCACTTATTTTTAAACCCTTGATATCTGAAAAATTTCAAACCTTTCAGAGCCTCATCCAAACCAACATTACAACCCTTATCTGAAGTCTCTTCCAATTGGAATGGTTCAAGTTGAAATGAGAATTTCACATAAGAGCTACCACTAGAAGGAGTGAAAGTAATTCCATCTTATCTTATCTTCAAGGTTCTTGACTTGCAAACTTGACGAAAATATTGATTCAATACTTCTCTGTTGGGCCTCAAAGCGCATATCCTTTGTGTAAGCCCATGACCAAGCCATCATTACGGTCCTCTCAAAAGACCTTTTTGATAAATGAAATGTATTCACTATGAATGTTTATGAAAATCTTAACTTTTCCAATAAGAATTGAATAGCCTTCTCACATCAATGGTTGGGAATAAAATTCTTTTTAAAAGCTAGTGTGAAAGGCCTTTTTGATTAGGTTATTTCCAATTAGGGATATTTGATTTAACCTTTAGATAGTTAACCAAACTTCGTTTTGTTAAAATCCTCTCCAAAGGAATTTGATAATTGTTATCGTTTATCAAGATGTGTTTAAATGATTTCGCAAGATTGGCTCTTGAGTAATCTCAAATCCTTTTTTAATACATGTTCCCTAGTGAACTAGGGTTTTGATCACCCTAAAACATTCCCTATCAACTTTAGGCTTTAGGTTGTCCTTAGAAACCTCGGGTTTAGGTTACAGGTTGTCCTCAGAACTTCGGCATTAGGTTCCATTTTGTCCTTAGTAACCTTGGCTTTAGGTTCCAAATTGTCCTTAGAAACCTTGATTTTAGGTTCTAGGTTGTCCTAAAAAAACCTCGGCTTTAGGTTCCAGGTTCTCCGTTGTTGACACCTGATATTTAGTCAACACGTCGAAAAAAAAAAAAAGTAAAAAATCGAGATTTGGGTTTTGATCACGACATAACTCATTTCTCAACCGAAAAAGAATCGTTTTTCATTTCTTTCTATTGTATTATCGCTTTTAGGAAATTTTCAAGTTGTTTTCAAGAAAAATCCGACAAATCAAGCGGTTGACTTTCATGTTATTTTTTGGTCAACTCTTTGACCAAAAGTCAACTCCAAGTCAAAAATTGGCCTTTCATCTAAAAAGATGCTGCTTAGCTTTAATTTCACTTTTGTCAAATCAATTTTTAGAAAATTCAAAAATTTGATCAAGAAATTGACATTTTAGAAAAGGTCAACCAAAGGCCTAACCAAACCAAAAAATCCAAAAATCCAAAATACATGTCTTTTAATGTCAATTTGACTTTTGTGTCGAAATATTTACAAAATTCGGTTAAAAACCTTATTATCCGAATTTTTCGATTTTAGGCTCTAAATCAACCAAAAATCAAATTACTTACATTTTAGTCATAATTAAACGTAATTCCTTATTCGACATTTGGTTTATGGACTATTTTAAATCCACTCGTGCATTCGACTTCATGAATTGCCGGGTCAAAATACAAATTGTCGATTTTAGTCCTTATAAGGGGACCAACATCGATCATTCATAGCTTGTAAACGGACAATTGTTCTCCACTCATTTTTTTAAGATAAGTCCAAATCCGAAATCTATTTTAAAAAATTCAAATAAAACCTTCTCGATTTGAAAATTTTCATTCTTCCAAGCATAAGAAAGTCAAGCAATTGAGCTTCAATTGACAAAATTAAATTGACCAATTAAAGGTTATGGCTTAATTTCATAAATCTAGGTCTAATTTTGATATTAGGGCACTTCAATTCAAGGTCAATTTGAGTGCAATGAGTGATCTTACACATGGGAGATTAATTAGATAGGGCAATCGCAACAGTAATTGAACTCAATTCCAATTGATTTGCAATTTTGCCCGTTGAATTGCAAATTTGATCGTTTTAGCCCTTTAGGCTCGATTTAGAGCGCCATGGTTTTGATCCATTGCCTTTGGTAATAATCATTCAATTAAGTCAATAAAAGACCTATAGATCACATTCATGACGTTCGATTAGCTTAATTGAATCACAATCGAGTAATTTCCTCTAAAATAGGGTACATTTTCTTTTCAATTTGATCCTTTAGGGACCACTTGCATAAATTTTGAACCCACAAGGACCCCAAGTGAATGGATTAGCTAGAACTGGACCAAACTAGCCAAGAATCGATTAGGAACTGGCCAAACCAGATCAAACTAGTCTGACCGGTCTAATTGGCCACAGGTGATGCTGGCCAGTTCAACGACTTGTTGTTCGATTCTAGATCTCGAGCAATTAATTTCGAGATTCTCTTTGGGTTTTCATAAATCAAATCCACTATATTGATTACCTGACACCTTTAGATCATAATAGAGCATTTGAAATCAAATTTTGACCATTGGATCAAAATTTCAATTATCGGATCGAATCGACGGTGGAAATTGCTTGATTAGGAGAAAGTATATATACCAATTTTGCCTTCATTTTTGGAAGGGGCTCATTTGTATGAAATTCACTCTTTCTCCTCAAATCTCTCTCTCTCCTCTCTTTGAACTTTGTCACCATTTCTCTACATCTTTTCTCTCTCTCTCTCTCTCTCTCAAACTAGCGACCAACTGTCAAGGCTTATTGACCTAATGCTAGTGACTAGCTGATCGTCATCAGTCCCCCGCAACGATCCTCAGTCATTTGTTGTTCAAGTTAGAGCAGTGGCAGATCTCTCCAACATCCGGATTGGCTCGTTCGGCGGATCCTTCGTTGTGATTTGAAGAACCGGCGATCGTGCCAGTCCTCTCTCCGACCAATGCGATTGCTGGTTTGGTGGCCTAGATCAGCGGCTCCGCTCTCGCCAATCTTTCCTTAGGAGCATCCCCAACCTAGGTGTAGTCAGGGATCGGTGGAATAGCCATTGGACCTCTTCCGGTGGCCAAATCCGCAACTGGTGTTCAAAACCGGTTCAATCCAAGCTGGTCTTGAGTGCCACTCAAATCAGAGCCATGCGACGTAGTTTTGATGCATTGATCACTTATGGGGTGCGTTTGGGAACCACTTCCCAAAGCCCCTTTGAAGCCTAAAGGTACTTAGCCAAATGCTAGGCCGTTTGGGAAAAATTTTTGAGCCCGCATTCAGGGAATGCCAGCATGTGTGAAGCCGAAAGCCTAAGGCAGGGGGGGACCTGCTTTGGGCTTTCGGCTTTTTCGGCATGCCCACGCGGGTACTGTTCATAACTTTTTTTTTTCCGAAATTGTCCTCACGAATGTTTTGTTTTTCCGGTTCTTGCCCTTGTGTCGCAACTGTTCATCTTCTCCGGGGGGTTCGGTTCCGGCTGACTGTGAGCGGCCAGCGACTGCTAGAGGGACGCCGGCGATCGTCGGGGGGTGGCGCGACTGACGCCGGAGGTGGCGCGACCGAGGGCTGGGTCACCGCAAACCCAGATCTGGGGCGGTAGACGGTCTTCTCCTTCCGCGAGCTTCTTCTTCCGCGAGCGGTCGCCGGAGACCGTCGCCCAGACGAGCGACGCCAGGCGGTGGCGCGACCGCCGCGACCCACGGCAAGGTCTGGGTCACCGCGACCCAGATCTGGGGTGGCAGGGTCGCGGGAGGACCTTGCCGCCCCCGATCTGGGTCGCGCGACCTAGCGGCCCTCGGATCTGGGTCGCGGCGGCGTCGCGCGACCTCCCGTGACCTCGCCGCCCCAGTTCCGAGGGCGGCGCGGTCACGCGACCCCGCCGCGACCCAGATTCGGGGCGGCGAGGTCCTCCCGCGACCTCGCTGCCCCAGATCCGGCGTCGCCGGAGGTCGCCGGAGGTCGCGACGGCGTCGCGCGACCTCGCTGCCCCAGATCCGGCGTCGCCGGAGGTCGCCGGAGGTCGCCGGCGGCCACTCAGCCCTTTTGGTCAATTTTTTTTAATTTTTCTTTTGAGAATTTTTTTTTACCACAAAGATCTTTTGCAAGTGTAATTTCCCAAACGCTATTTTGCTCAAAATACTTTACAAAGAGCTTTCAAAGTGCAATTTACCAAACACGGTTGCATTTTGAAAAACACCTTTAAGTCAAAGGTATTTGCATTTTCCTAAAGACATTCCCCAAAAGTAGTTCCCAAACGCACCCATGATCGGTCTCAAGGAGAAGCCCCGACCTCGTTGTGGTCGGAGCTCAGCTGACCCACCATCGGATCAACACCGGTGCCCTCTCATTCAACCTGAGTTTAAGGCTGGTCCAGGTGGGAACGATTTCTCCTTGAGCTTAGTGGTCTAACTGCCCATTTAGCTGATCATGATCTGGTCCATAGATGATCCCATCTCGATCCTTGGAGATCGATCTAGTTCGGGCAATCATTTTTTCAGCCAATCATGCTAAAAATCAACAAAATTGCATAAAGGTAACCTTCTCGATCTCGAACCTAGTGAAGCGAGATCGGATTAACCAGTTGGAGCTAGGGTTTAAATTTAGGACTATATATTATGTTTAGAAGCTTGCTTGATAGATTATAGTAGTTGATCTGCCATGATTGATTGTTCATTGATAATAAACTTGGATGATTGAACTTGATTGGCTTAAATCTGCATTTTCGTGTTCTTACAGTAGGCTTGTTGTTTTGACCAAAACGAGGTCCCAAACGATCTTATTTAAGTTTGTGTCCGTCTAGACTTTGAAAATACACATCACAAGCTTCAAATAGATAGGTCGTATGCCCTTGATTAAGTGACAATTGATCCTAAAAAAAGACCTCAGAAATTGCTAAATTCTGCAGTAATTTAGGTATTTTTTAGGTTATGTTTCGGTTCCGAAATATGACTTTGCTATTTTTGTACTGCTCCCTATGTTGATTTTTGGAGAAACTTTCGTTCATAAAAGTTGCTCGTCATTGTGTGGTGTATGTTTTGTATGTTTTTTTTTTTTTTTAAAGAATTTTTAGGTATGATTACGTAGGTCAAAATCATTCCGATCTGAGCTAAGGTCAGTCTGCCCTATTTTGGTCCGAGATGAATTTATGTAGAATTGAATATGAAATTGACCTTGTTCAACCTCAAAACCTTCATGATAATGAAATACATGTTGTGTGTGTTCAATTGATGCAAGATTGGTAAAGTTTTGATGTCTTTAGTCCATCAATTGCATACATTAAAGTAAAAGGATATTGAGGCAAAATGAAACTTGTTAATGCATGTCTGTTTTGCCATTTTTGTCATGCTCATTATGTGATGTTAAGGTTAGGATTAGAACTTACCATGCAAGCACTTTGCCATGCCCGTTTGGGTCTTTTAGAGACCAAATCTTGCAGTGATGCCTTCTTGATATTTGAACTGTATATTACAAGATTTGTATACATGTTTAGGTCATAACATTTAAGTGTCATTTCACATGTTAAATTTGCTTCGTAAAAGTGCTTGTTACACTTAAAAACCCTTGAGCATGTCATTATGAACCTTGACTTATCTCGTATTGTCATTAAAATGTATGACATCTTCATATGCTGACTTAGGGTTAGATGATTCTCCCGGATTGTTTACCACATCCAATTCTATGTCGTGTGTAATTTTTCATGCCTTTTGAGCATTACTTGAGTGACTTTGAGGTCTAAAGATGCATGTTTTTGTTTTGGTTTTTAATTAATGATATGCGCACTTTTAGAAATCTCATTCTTAGAGCATCAAATTGACATGGTTTTGTCACGTCCCGATCTCCGAGTACATGCCCATCCCTTCGTGGTCAATTAAATAGCGACGTAACATGATGCATTGTTGACCTATTCAATTTTTATGCACATGCGGAAATGAATAAATAATCCCCAGCCAACACAAAGATGGGATAAGAAAGTAGGGCCACAATTTTTCAATCAACACATTATTAAAAACCACAATCTAGTTTACAAACAGAGGTCAACTCTAGGGTCTAAGTATAGGAAGTCTATCTTTGAAAAGAACTTCTGAGCCATCCATGCTCTTGACCCTTCCACCTCAAGCTTCAGAATTCTTCACTCTAGGGACCTAAAAAAGTTATCCCACAACGGGGTGAGACGACGTCTCAGCAAGTTCACCCCTTAAGATCCGACTTGGAAGGAAATACGCTCCAAGGGCTGCCTAGGAACAACACAAGTCATAGGACTTACCTTTGCCTCAAATCCTTTCTGCAAGTCAGTACAATTTGCATATTTTAACCAATCAATTCACTAATCAAGTCATCAAATCAGATCGAGTCGTCGATCAACCGATCTAATCGATTCCATGTCATCAAGACCATCTCTCGGTCAATCGACTCAATACTATCTATCAAGTTCAACCACGTCAAGAACTACTTGCTCTAAGCTGAAGATAGATAGTATAGCTCACCCAAAGCAAATAATATAGTATATTGCTCACCCAAAGCTGATAATATAGTATATCGCTCACCCAAAGTTGACATATGAGAGCCCTTGGACCGATATAGTATACTAGTAATGCTCACCAGAAGCTACCAAGGCATACTGCTCACCCAAAATTGACATATCCGAGTCCGTTGACTAATATAGTATACTCATAATACTCTAGAAGCTGCTAAGGTATACCACTCACCCAAAGTAGATATATCATGGCCCTCAGGCGAATATAGCATATCAGTATACTGTTCACCCAAAGCTGATATATCAAGGCCCGTAGGCGAATATTGTATACCATCCTGACCATTTAACATATTCACCAGTTTTATCATTCCCGATAAAAAATAATCGTGTGTGAGTATGTGGTCGACCTTACCCAAAATACAATTTTCTCCTACCCGAAAATCTCACTATTTATTATAGTGCCTAAAAACATTTTTGGCGATGTAAACGAACACTCGGTCATTTTCTAATTAATTAATGAAATTATTAAATTTTGGGATCAATTCCCAGAATCACAAATCACACTCAATCAGCACAAATTATCATCTAGAAAAAGAATATAACTACACCATTGCAATCAACATAAAATTCCAGTTACCGACTATCTCGGTCTAATTTCCAAAAATAAATAAATAAATAAATAATTTCGAAAATTAATTAGTAAATACCTAAAAATGCAACTTAGGCAGGAAAAGCCTAACTAAATACCGAAATAGGCCTGAAAAATTTTCGAGACTCGTTAAATAAATACTACGACGTATCTACTCGCTAATTAAACTAATCTAACCACCTAACATGCATTAACGATCAACTAATTCACTAATCAGTTCTGACTAACCACATAATCCAAGCTTAACTTAAACTAATCAACCCTTAAGCATCATTAACTTGCTAAGCATGGATTAGTGAGTCAAACTCACTTGATTAATGTGAAAACAGGTTCACGGCGACGGCGACGCGACGGCGGACAACAACCTCCAAAGCGGCAGCACCAAGTGGGGCTGGGATGGGCCTAAAAATGGGCCTTGTTGCCTACAAACCCTTGCTAGTTTCGGTTCTAGATCTTAGGCCGAATGAGCTACAACGGGCGGCTGGTTCAGGCACGGCTTAGGGCTAGACTCGGTAGTCGTGGGACTCACCAGATTTGCTAGAACGAAGCTGGTGCTTGGGCTTCGGATGGGCTAGCTTCGTTAGTGCTGGCCCAACGAGAAAGCATGGAGGAGGTGCTGGCTTTGCGAGGTCAATTTTAGGCTTCGCTGGAGGGCTGTATTTGACCTTGTGGAGTGGGTTGTTGCGGAAGTTGGCTTCGTGGCAGAGGAGGGCGGTTCGCTGGCGGCAACGAAAAATCAATGGAGAAGACACATGATAGTGGAGATGGCAGAGGTTGGCCGTTACTTGAGAATTGGTGGAAATTGGGGCACACGGACATTGCTTCGGTGGTGAGAGGGGATTGACTCAGTGGCAGCGCAATATGAAAGAGTGGGGAGATGGAGATGGATGGCTGGCAGCGTGAGGTAGTGAGAGAAGAAATTGTGGGGATCGGGTGCGTCGGGGCTGAAATGAGAGAAGTGAGGTGGCAAGTGTAGAGGGGACTAAACGTGAGAAACAACCAAAAATGAAAGGAAGACTGAAGCAGTTGTGGTCTTCGGCTGAGGCAGACGATCGCACAAAGAAGGAGAGAGAGTAGGCATGTGAGAGAAGCCGTGGGAGAGCGGAAAGAAGTCAAATGGAAAATATCTCACCATTAATGCTTGGTCCCCCAAAAAATCCACATGGTCATCCCCTTTGTCCCCCTTATATTCAGCCCACAATCTCAATTGGTCACCATAGGGCCAATTTCTTCACAATACTTCATCAACTAGAGCTAAGTTGAGGATCAAAATACAGTTGCTCCTCAAGCCTACGAATTCATCAATTTGGACACCAATTTGAATCCAATTTGGTCCTAAAAAATCTCCATGCTAATATAGTTGGTCCCCACTTACTCCCTCGTATGTACTTTCCCACAAATAAAAAGTCTTGGAAGGCAAAAAAAAACCACCCTCTCTCCCATCCGAATTCTTCTCCTTTTTTCCGATTCATCTGAAATTCAATTTCTTAACAAATCTATCCAATTTGATGGCCAAATTTGCTGCGGAGGAAGCCTACACAATTTCCACACTCGTCCTCACAGACTAGTCCCTTTTTAAAGGCCAAAAATTCACTTGCTTTGGCCTCTCCGAATTTCCTTTCGTTTCTGAATTGTCCGAATTGATTTTCCGTAAAAATTATGAACTCGCCGAAAATTTCTTGAAAGATGAGTCGACGTTCCTAAAATAAACCGTGACATGATAGAACTTTCAATTTCTAAAATTGGAATCAAATTCGCGGTTAATTTCAACTTGGTGCGATTTTAGCGTAACCTAGTCTATCGGATAGCTTTTAGAAATTTTCATGCAAATAACCTGTGGTCGATTTTCTTCGAGCCACAATGAACCTCTTCGACACATTGACAACTCTTAGTGGTCGTGAAAATCTCGAGGTTTCAATTACGAACACAGGGTACCAAAACGATAGAAAAATCAGTCTAGTGCTAGTCGATGAGAATTTTGCAAATTGGTGGAATCACCCACGTTTAGTCATATATCTCAGTCCAATCGACCTACCTCTGATCTTTAACCGATCTTTATTGTGCCGTAATGATCTCTGTAGGTGAGCACGGTCGAGTAGTCGGTTCCTGGTCGAATTCCCAAGTCTATTGCATTAAAATCCCTTAATGACTTCCTTAGATAGTCTAGTTATCTCATGAGTGGCCATCTCAGAGAAGAACACCATAGACACGTCAATGAAAAGCCCAACTTATCCAATCGAAATCAAAAACTGAAAATCGGGATGTCACAACTCTTCCCATCTTATAAAAATTTCGTCCTTGAAATTTAAACCTTTACCAAACTTGAACGAAAGGTGGGGGTATGGTCATCTTATCGAGTCTTCACTTTCCTCGGTTACTTCTTCAGTCCCGTTGTGTTGTCAGACCAATTTGACTAAGGTGACCATATTGGTGTACATAATCCGATCTTTCTGATCCATAATCTGAACCGGGATTTCCATGTATGGCACTCTATCCTCCTTGTCTAATTCTTCAAGATTTAGCACGTGGGTCGGGTCAGGCTTATATGTCCTCAACCTCGATACGTGAAAGACGTCATGCACTTGCGCCAACCTTGGCAGCAATGCAAGACGATACGCTAGGATCCCGATTCTTTCAAGAATCTCAAAGAGACCTATGTACCTCAGACTTAGCTTTCTCTTCTTACCAAAGCGTGAAGTACTCCTCATTGGGACACCTTCAGAAAGATGCAATCACCAATTTGGAATTTCGGCCTTGGACGCTTAACAATGCAACTTTTCTGGTGGCTTTGAGTGGTCTTTAATCTATCACTAATGTTTGTAATTGCATCCACGGACTGCCGAACTATCTTTGGACCTGTGATCTTTCATCCTCTAACTTCCTTCCCACAAACTGAAATTTTGTACGCTTTGCCATGCAATGCTTCAAAAGGAACCATCTAATTGTTCTGCTGAAACTGGGAATCTTGGTTCTAGATATGATATAAATTCGTCACTGGCACTCCATTCAGACGAACTATCTGATGCACATACACTTCTGCATGCCTATTCAAATCAAGATCCTTCCGTTCAATGATGAAGTGAGTCGGCTTCGTCCATCCGTCGACCACTACCCCAAATGGAATCATTACCCCTCTGACTTCTTGATAAGCCTATCATAAGGTCCGTCGTGCCATGTTCCCATTTCCATTCGTGAATCTCAAGAGCTTGCAACACCTTCCTGGTTTGCAAGGCTGTGCTTTCACTTGCTAGCACATAAATCACTTGGCGACATGCCGGCGATGTCTTTCTAGATATCGGGCCACCACTAACGTTAACGTAGATTTTGATACATCTTTGTACTAGGATGAATGCTGCAACTGCTATGATGAGCTTTTGACAAGTCATCCTTGGAACTTTAGTGTTTCGCCTTAAAAATCGGAAAGTCAGCTTCTCTCTTATCAGTGTTTCTTGCAGGATCTTCTGAATCTTTAGGTCTGTCATCTAAAATGTCTTAATTTTGATCTGAGCATCCGGCTCAATTCTGAGGGTGGCTATATAAGATTTGGAAGATATCATACCTCAAATTTGAAAACCGAATCTCGAGCTTTCACAAGTAAAGTCCATTCCTTGACCATCATGAGTGCAACTGAAGACTCCTGATTCAGCACATCTGTGACTTAATTCGTCTTTCTAGGTTGATGCAAGATATTACAATCACAGTCCTTCCGAAGTTCTAATTCACAACGTTGTCTTATATTCAACTATTTATGAGAGAATAAATACTTGAGACTTTGATGGTCAGTGAAGATATGGAATCTTCCTCCACATAAATAATGTCCTCAGATCTTCAGAGCCAAAATGATCGCCGTGAGTTCTAAGTCATGCGTTCGGTAATTCAACTCGTGGGGTCTCAACTGATGGGATGTGTATGCAACAACTCTACCATGTTGCGTCAACATGCAACCCAGTCCCCTGAATGACACATCATTATAGATCTGATGTCCTTTAGGCGCATATGGAATGGTTAGCACATGGGTGGTAGTCAGTTTCTGCTTAAGCGCTTGGAAATTGCGCTCGCACTTGTCTGTCCACACAAACTTTTCTTCATTCTTCATAAGTTGAGTCAGCGGCGCCACTAATGCTGAAATCCTTCCACGAACCTTCTATAGTAACCTGTCCAACCCAAACGGCTTCTGATCTCTGATACTATTGTCGGTCTTGGTCCTATGACAACTACTTCAATCTTGGTCGGCTCCACGGAGATTCATTTGCCTGAAATCACGTGGCCTAAGAATGCGACACGAGTCAACCAAAACACACACTGACTAAACTTAGCATACAATCCCTAGGTCCTCAAGGTCTAAGGTACCATTCTCAAATGGCTCTCGTGCTCCTTAGCACTCCTCGAATATAACA
This sequence comes from Eucalyptus lansdowneana, assembly GCA_017140395.1. Lineage (NCBI taxonomy): Eukaryota > Viridiplantae > Streptophyta > Magnoliopsida > Myrtales > Myrtaceae > Eucalyptus > Eucalyptus lansdowneana. The sequence continues at coordinate 31,714 of CM029483.1, read as the reverse complement.
GAATATCATCGATAGACATGATCGCGAATTGACCTTAATATTCTTTGAACACTCGATTTGTCAGATACATGATAGTAGCTTGAGCATTCGTCAAACCAAATGGCATTAAACTACTCTCATTTTTGATTCTCAACTAATGATAACCCGTCCTCAAGTCGACCTTTGAAAATATTGACACTCTTTGTAATTGATCACACAATTCGTTGATCTTCATAAATGAACATTTGTTCTTGATCGTCACCCGATTGAGTTGACGATAGTTGCTGCACAGGTGCACTAAACCATCTTTCTTTCTTTTTTCTTTTTTTTCCCCGAAAATAATTGGTGCTCCCCAAGGTGATGCACTAGAACATAAAAATTCCTTATTCAACCATTTCGGCATCTGCACCTTTAGTTCCTTTAACTCAGACAATGCCATTCGATAAAGAACCTTAGAAATTAGCTCTGTCCCGGGTGCTAACTCGATCTCGAATTCTATCTCTTTCTCTAGCAACAGGCTTGATAATTCCTGTGGAAACACCTCCGGAAATTCTTGAACTACTGCGATGTCTTCGATATTTAGCTCTTCAATTGTCTTATTTATGATAATCGCCAACTAACCTTGGCAACTCTCGTTTAACACACGAGTTGCCTCAAGCGACGAGATTAAGGGAATCGAGGGTTCTCCTCGACTCCCAATGAGCTCGAATCTTCAACATGTTAACGGATTAAGTTGGATTATTCCATGACAACAATTCATTCCCACAAGATGCTCCGGGAGCCAATTCTGTCCACACTTGACGTCAAAGTTATACGTCAACAAATCAGTCAAATACAACTCTAGTCAATGATTCTCCTTTCTACGGCCTTATTACAACAAACTAAGATTCTACAAACTCAATCCAAAACTCTGCTGCGCTACTTTGATAAAATCAACCCAACAACATTCTTCCTTAGATCGGTGCATGGTTCGATTCAATCCTGTCCCCTTTTGCCATCCTATTGGTGTCCTATTTGTGGTAGCGATGTCTATGCTCCCTGGAACTCACACTGACAGTCCCTCACCCGATGGCCGTGCTGGCCACATTTATAGCACGCTCTCGTTATACCAGGACGCTTGACTGATCCATACTTCCTTATACAAACTTAGCACACATCTGGTGAGTCTTCTATCTTCTGTCGAATGATAGTATGCACTCTTACTTGCATTGGGGCTTGTCCCAAATAACCCTATGAGCTTTCTGCGGCACATTCACTTTAGTCTATCCTATTGACGGCGGTGGCACTTGCAATCCCATCGGTCTCCTGGGACAGTTCCTGGCCGGGTGACCTTGTTGGTTGCACTTTAAACAAGCACCCATCCCATCAGGACACGGGGCTAATCCATGTTGTCTTCCGCAAGCACGACACACTCCATTCTTATTCGGTGCTGACTTGTCTGTCCCACCTTTTCTATTGAGCGGGATAAAATACCTTTCTCCGGTCATAGGCTTATTCCCAAACTGGTTTCCATCTCTGCCTAAACTAAACCTTGACCCAGATGTGGCAGATTGCTCTCTGATCACAACTCTAGGTCAGGCCTCAGCAGGTGCGGCAACAATAGTGGTTGCGGCACTGGCGGCGGGAGGTACAGTGGCAACAGTGGCGGCTCGGTTATGAGCTTGCTGACTCAACAAGTTCCCAAGGAACACTAGTGCCTAAACGATACCGTCAAACCTAGGATTGCTCAGTGCTTCTACACTTTTTGTACTAGCATGCAGCGGTACTCTTACACTCACACTGGCCTAAGTCGGCACTCTGCCACGACTACCTCGGGCACCGATCCCTATCAGCGTCCCACCCCGACTCACAAAGGTTACTACCCTCTTACTAGGAGTTCTCAGCTCTTGATCACTAATTCTACAAGATCTTTATAGAAACTTGTTTTCTAATTCCAATACCATATTAGAATTTGAGCGACCCAAACCAAACAAGCTACCAATCAACTATCAATCACATGCACCAGCATGAAATAAAGGTCATTCATAATAACTATCACATGACACATTGCATCTTATCACTCCAACTATTGATCTGCTCTGATACCACTAAACAAGGATGTCACGTCCCGATCCTCCGAGAATGTGCCCATCCCTCCATGGTCGATTAAATAGCGACGTCCCAGGACGCGTCACCGACCCATTCAATTTTTATGCACATGCGAAAACGAATAAATAATCCCTAGACAACACAAAGATGTGATAGGAAAGTAGGGCCACAATTTTTCAATCAACACATTATTAAAAACCACAATCTAGTTTACAAACAAAGGTCAACTCTAGGGTCTAAGTATAGGAAGTCTATCTTCGAAAAGAACTTTTGAGCCATCTATGCTCCTGACCCTTCCGCCTCAAGCTCCAGGATTCTTTGCCCTAGGGACCTAAAAATGTTATCCTACAATAGTGTGAGACGACGTCTTAGCAAGTTCACTCCCTAAGACCCGACTAGTAAGGAAATACACCCTAGGGGCTACCTAGGTACAACATAAGTCAGAGGACTTATCTTTGCCTCAGATCTTTCCCGCAAGTCAGTACAATTTGCATATTTTAACTAATCATTTCACCAATCAACTCATCAAATCAGATCGAGTCATTGATCAATCGACTTAGTCGATTCCATGTAATTAGGACCATCTCTCGGTTAATCGACTCAATACTATCTGTCAAGTTCAGCCACGTCAAGAACTACTCGCCCTAAGCTGAAGATAGATAGTATAGCTCACCCAAAGGTGATAATATAGTACACTGCTTACCCAAAGCTGACATATCAAAGCCCATAGACTGATATAGTATACTGATAATGCTCACCAGAAGCTGCTAATGTATATTGCTCACCCAAAGCTGATATATCATAGCCCTTGGACGGATATAACATACCAATATACTGCTCACCCAAAACTGATATATTAAGGCCCGTAGGCAGATATAGTATACCATCTCAACCATCTAACATTTTCACCATTTTTATCATTCCTGATAAAAAATAATCGTGTGGATACACGGTCAGCTTTAGCCAAAATACAATTTTATCCCACCCGAAAATCCCACTATTTATTATAGTCCCTCAAAACATTTTTGTTGTTGTAAACCGATGCCCGGTAATTTTCTAATTTATTAATGAAATTATTAAATTTAGGGATAAATTCCCAAAATCACAAATCACACTCAATTAGCAGAAATTATCATCCAGAAAAATAATCTAACCACACCATTGCAATCATCACACTTGATTAACGTGACAACAAGTTCACAGTGATGGCGACGGCGACGGCGATGCGACGGTAGACAAAACCCTCTAAAGTAGCGGCACCAAGCGAGGCCGAGACGGGCCTGAAAAATAGGCCTAATCGCCTACAAACCCTTGCTTAGGGCTAAATGAGCTACAACGGGTGGTTGGTTTGGGTATGGCTTAGGGCTAGACTCGGTGGCCGTGGGGCTCACTGGATTTACAGGAACGAAACTGGTGATTGGGCTTCGGATGGGCTAGCTTCGTGACTGCTGACCCAACGAGAAAGCATGAAGGAGAATTTGACAAAATATTTTCTGATTATTAGCTAAGATCACAAAATCATTTTGCTGATGCCCTGGTGACCATATTGTGAATGTTGCAAGTAACTTATAGCTTGAACATTGATCACCTATAAATTGACATCTTGAAGAAGACTACTGATTGCATGATGTTTGAGGAAAAACCTGTTTGTCAACGCTAGTATTATGGTATCTTGAATTACATTCGAGAAGGTAAGTATCCTCAAGGATGTCAAACCATTGTTCAAAAATACCTGATGAAGTTGGCATCCAAATTCTTACTTAGTGGAAGACCCCTTTATAAAAGATCATTTGATGTAGTTTTACTGAAGTGTGTAGACACACAAGAGGCCAAACTATTGATGAAAGAGATCCATGAAGGAGAGTGTCCCCCTCATTTGAATGGCCATCTCTTGGTCAGAAAATCCATGAAGCTTGGTTACTATTGGCTTACCATGAAAGCTGATTGTATCTAATATGTGAGGTGCAATTGTCAATGCTAAGTCTACAGAGACAAAATTAATGCCTCTCATAATGATATGCACTTTTAGGGTTTAGGGTTTAGGGTTTAGGGTTTAGGGTTTAGGGTTTAGGGTTTAGGGTTTAGGGTTTAGGGTTTAGGGTTTAGGGTTTAGGGTTTAGGGTTTAGGGTTTAGGGTTTAGGGTTTA
>CM029483.1:0-25000 GCA_017140395.1 Eucalyptus lansdowneana | reverse complement strand
GGCCCAGGCCCAGGCCCAGGCCCAGGCCCAGGCCCAGGCCCAGGCCCAGGCCCAGGCCCAGGCCCAGGCCCAGGCCCAGGCCCAGGCCCAGGCCCAGGCCCAGGCCCAGGCCCAGGCCCAGGCCCAGGCCCAGGCCCAGGCCCAGGCCCAGGCCCAGGCCCAGGCCCAGGCCCAGGCCCAGGCCCAGGCCCAGGCCCAGGCCCAGGCCCAGGCCCAGGCCCAGGCCCAGGCCCAGGCCCAGGCCCAGGCCCAGGCCCAGGCCCAGGCCCAGGCCCAGGCCCAGGCCCAGGCCCAGGCCCAGGCCCAGGCCCAGGCCCAGGCCCAGGCCCAGGCCCAGGCCCAGGGCCCAGGCCCAGGCCCAGGCCCAGGCCCAGGCCCAGGCCCAGGCCCAGGCCCAGGCCCAGGCCCAGGCCCAGGCCCAGGCCCAGGCCCAGGCCCAGGCCCAGGCCCAGGCAGGCCCAGGCCCAGGCCCAGGCCCAGGCCCAGGCCCAGGCCCAGGCCCAGGCCCAGGCCCAGGCCCAGGCCCAGGCCCAGGCCCAGGCCCAGGCCCAGGCCCAGGCCCAGGCCCAGGCCCAGGCCCAGGCCCAGGCCCAGGCCCAGGCCCAGGCCCAGGCCCAGGCCCAGGCCCAGGCCCAGGCCTAGGCCCAGGCCCAGGCCCAGGCCCAGGCCCAGGCCCAGGCCCAGGCCCAGGCCCAGGCCCAGGCCCAGGCCCAGGCCCAGGCCCAGGCCCAGGCCCAGGCCCAGGCCCAGGCCCAGGCCCAGGCCCAGGCCCAGGCCCAGGCCCAGGCCCAGGCCCAGGCCCAGGCCCAGGCCCAGGCCCAGGCCCAGGCCCAGGCCCAGGCCCAGGCCCAGGCCCAGGCCCAGGCCCAGGCCCAGGCCCAGGCCCAGGCCCAGGCCCAGGCCCAGGCCCAGGCCCAGGCCCAGGCCCAGGCCCAGGCCCAGGCCCAGGCCCAGGCCCAGGCCCAGGCCCAGGCCCAGGCCCAGGCCCAGGCCCAGGCCCAGGCCCAGGCCCAGGCCCAGGCCCAGGCCCAGGCCCAGGCCCAGGCCCAGGCCCAGGCCCAGGCCCAGGCCCAGGCCCAGGCCCAGGCCCAGGCCCAGGCCCAGGCCCAGGCCCAGGCCCAGGCCCAGGCCCAGGCCCAGGCCCAGGCCCAGGCCCAGGCCCAGGCCCAGGCCCAGGCCCAGGCCCAGGCCCAGGCCCAGGCCCAGGCCCAGGCCCAGGCCCAGGCCCAGGCCCAGGCCCAGGCCCAGGCCCAGGCCCAGGCCCAGGCCCAGGCCCAGGGCCCAGGCCCAGGCCCAGGCCCAGGCCCAGGCCCAGGCCCAGGCCCAGGCCCAGGCCCAGGCCCAGGCCCAGGCCCAGGCCCAGGCCCAGGCCCAGGCCCAGGCCCAGGCCCAGGCCCAGGCCCAGGCCAGGCCCAGGCCCAGGCCCAGGCCCAGGCCCAGGCCCAGGCCCAGGCCCAGGCCCAGGCCCAGGCCCAGGCCAGGCCCAGGCCCAGGCCCAGGCCCAGGCCCAGGCCCAGGCCCAGGCCCAGGCCCAGGCCCAGGCCCAGGCCCAGGCCCAGGCCCAGGCCCAGGCCCAGGCCCAGGCCCAGGCCCAGGCCCAGGCCCAGGCCCAGGCCCAGGCCCAGGCCCAGGCCCAGGCCCAGGCCCAGGCCCAGGCCCAGGCCCAGGCCCAGGCCCAGGCCCAGGCCCAGGCCCAGGCCCAGGCCCAGGCCCAGGCCCAGGCCCAGGCCCAGGCCCAGGCCCAGGCCCAGGCCCAGGCCCAGGCCCAGGCCCAGGCCCAGGCCCAGGCCCAGGCCCAGGCCCAGGCCCAGGCCCAGGCCCAGGCCCAGGCCCAGGCCCAGGCCCAGGCCCAGGCCCAGGCCCAGGCCCAGGCCCAGGCCCAGGCCCAGGCCCAGGCCCAGGCCCAGGCCCAGGCCCAGGCCCAGGGCCCAGGCCCAGGCCCAGGCCCAGGCCCAGGCCCAGGCCCAGGCCCAGGCCCAGGCCCAGGCCCAGGCCCAGGCCCAGGCCCAGGCCCAGGCCCAGGCCCAGGCCCAGGCCCAGGCCCAGGCCCAGGCCCAGGCCCAGGCCCAGGCCCAGGCCCAGGCCCAGGCCCAGGCCCAGGCCCAGGCCCAGGCCCAGGCCCAGGCCCAGGCCCAGGCCCAGGCCCAGGCCCAGGCCCAGGCCCAGGCCCAGGCCCAGGCCCAGGCCCAGGCCCAGGCCCAGGCCCAGGCCCAGGCCCAGGCCCAGGCCCAGGCCCAGGCCCAGGCCCAGGCCCAGGCCCAGGCCCAGGCCCAGGCCCAGGCCCAGGCCCAGGCCCAGGCCCAGGCCCAGGCCCAGGCCCAGGCCCAGGCCCAGGCCCAGGCCCAGGCCCAGGCCCAGGCCCAGGCCCAGGCCCAGGCCCAGGCCCAGGCCCAGGCCCAGGCCCAGGCCCAGGCCCAGGCCCAGGCCCAGGCCCAGGCCCAGGCCCAGGCCCAGGCCCAGGCCCAGGCCCAGGCCCAGGCCCAGGCCCAGGCCCAGGCCCAGGCCCAGGCCCAGGCCCAGGCCCAGGCCCAGGCCCAGGCCCAGGCCCAGGCCCAGGCCCAGGCCCAGGCCCAGGCCCAGGCCCAGGCCCAGGCCCAGGCCCAGGCCCAGGCCCAGGCCCAGGCCCAGGCCCAGGCCCAGGCCCAGGCCCAGGCCCAGGCCCAGGCCCAGGCCCAGGCCCAGGCCCAGGCCCAGGCCCAGGCCCAGGCCCAGGCCCAGGCCCAGGCCCAGGCCCAGGCCCAGGCCCAGGCCCAGGCCCAGGCCCAGGCCCAGGCCCAGGCCCAGGCCCAGGCCCAGGCCCAGGCCCAGGCCCAGGCCCAGGCCCAGGCCCAGGCCCAGGCCCAGGCCCAGGCCCAGGCCCAGGCCCAGGCCCAGGCCCAGGCCCAGGCCCAGGCCCAGGCCCAGGCCCAGGCCCAGGCCCAGGCCCAGGCCCAGGCCCAGGCCCAGGCCCAGGCCCAGGCCCAGGCCCAGGCCCAGGCCCAGGCCCAGGCCCAGGCCCAGGCCCAGGCCCAGGCCCAGGCCCAGGCCCAGGCCCAGGCCCAGGCCCAGGCCCAGGCCCAGGCCCAGGCCCAGGCCCAGGCCCAGGCCCAGGCCCAGGCCCAGGCCCAGGCCCAGGCCCAGGCCCAGGCCCAGGCCCAGGCCCAGGCCCAGGCCCAGGCCCAGGCCCAGGCCCAGGCCCAGGCCCAGGCCCAGGCCCAGGCCCAGGCCCAGGCCCAGGCCCAGGCCCAGGCCCAGGCCCAGGCCCAGGCCCAGGCCCAGGCCCAGGCCCAGGCCCAGGCCCAGGCCCAGGCCCAGGCCCAGGCCCAGGCCCAGGCCCAGGCCCAGGCCCAGGCCCAGGCCCAGGCCCAGGCCCAGGCCCAGGCCCAGGCCCAGGCCCAGGCCCAGGCCCAGGCCCAGGCCCAGGCCCAGGCCCAGGCCCAGGCCCAGGCCCAGGCCCAGGCCCAGGCCCAGGCCCAGGCCCAGGCCCAGGCCCAGGCCCAGGCCCAGGCCCAGGCCCAGGCCCAGGCCCAGGCCCAGGCCCAGGCCCAGGCCCAGGCCCAGGCCCAGGCCCAGGCCCAGGCCCAGGCCCAGGCCCAGGCCCAGGCCCAGGCCCAGGCCCAGGCCCAGGCCCAGGCCCAGGCCCAGGCCCAGGCCCAGGCCCAGGCCCAGGCCCAGGGCCCAGGCCCAGGCCCAGGCCCAGGCCCAGGCCCAGGCCCAGGCCCAGGCCCAGGCCCAGGCCCAGGCCCAGGCCCAGGCCCAGGCCCAGGCCCAGGCCCAGGCCCAGGCCCAGGCCCAGGCCCAGGCCCAGGCCCAGGCCCAGGCCCAGGCCCAGGCCCAGGCCCAGGCCCAGGCCCAGGCCCAGGCCCAGGCCCAGGCCCAGGCCCAGGCCCAGGCCCAGGCCCAGGCCCAGGCCCAGGCCCAGGCCCAGGCCCAGGCCCAGGCCCAGGCCCAGGCCCAGGCCCAGGCCCAGGCCCAGGCCCAGGCCCAGGCCCAGGCCCAGGCCCAGGCCCAGGCCCAGGCCCAGGCCCAGGCCCAGGCCCAGGCCCAGGCCCAGGCCCAGGCCCAGGCCCAGGCCCAGGCCCAGGCCCAGGCCCAGGCCCAGGCCCAGGCCCAGGCCCAGGCCCAGGCCCAGGCCCAGGCCCAGGCCCAGGCCCAGGCCCAGGCCCAGGCCCAGGCCCAGGCCCAGGCCCAGGCCCAGGCCCAGGCCCAGGCCCAGGCCCAGGCCCAGGCCCAGGCCCAGGCCCAGGCCCAGGCCCAGGCCCAGGCCCAGGCCCAGGCCCAGGCCCAGGCCCAGGCCCAGGCCCAGGCCCAGGCCCAGGCCCAGGCCCAGGCCCAGGCCCAGGCCCAGGCCCAGGCCCAGGCCCAGGCCCAGGCCCAGGCCCAGGCCCAGGGCCCAGGCCCAGGCCCAGGCCCAGGCCCAGGCCCAGGCCCAGGCCCAGGCCCAGGCCCAGGCCCAGGCCCAGGCCCAGGCCCAGGCCCAGGCCCAGGCCCAGGCCCAGGCCCAGGCCCAGGCCCAGGCCCAGGCCCAGGCCCAGGCCCAGGCCCAGGCCCAGGCCCAGGCCCAGGCCCAGGCCCAGGCCCAGGCCCAGGCCCAGGCCCAGGCCCAGGCCCAGGCCCAGGCCCAGGCCCAGGCCCAGGCCCAGGCCCAGGCCCAGGCCCAGGCCCAGGCCCAGGCCCAGGCCCAGGCCCAGGCCCAGGCCCAGGCCCAGGCCCAGGCCCAGGCCCAGGCCCAGGCCCAGGCCCAGGCCCAGGCCCAGGCCCAGGCCCAGGCCCAGGCCCAGGCCCAGGCCCAGGCCCAGGCCCAGGCCCAGGCCCAGGCCCAGGCCCAGGCCCAGGCCCAGGCCCAGGCCCAGGCCCAGGCCCAGGCCCAGGCCCAGGCCCAGGCCCAGGCCCAGGCCCAGGCCCAGGCCCAGGCCCAGGCCCAGGCCCAGGCCCAGGCCCAGGCCCAGGCCCAGGCCCAGGCCCAGGCCCAGGCCCAGGCCCAGGCCCAGGCCCAGGCCCAGGCCCAGGCCCAGGCCCAGGCCCAGGCCCAGGCCCAGGCCCAGGCCCAGGCCCAGGCCCAGGCCCAGGCCCAGGCCCAGGCCCAGGCCCAGGCCCAGGCCCAGGCCCAGGCCCAGGCCCAGGCCCAGGCCCAGGCCCAGGCCCCAGGCCCAGGCCCAGGGCCCAGGCCCAGGCCCAGGGCCCAGGCCCAGGCCCAGGCCCAGGCCCAGGCCCAGGCCCAGGCCCAGGCCCAGGCCCAGGCCCAGGCCCAGGCCCAGGCCCAGGCCCAGGCCCAGGCCCAGGCCCAGGCCCAGGCCCAGGCCCAGGCCCAGGCCCAGGCCCAGGCCCAGGCCCAGGCCCAGGCCCAGGCCCAGGCCCAGGCCCAGGCCCAGGCCCAGGCCCAGGCCCAGGCCCAGGCCCAGGCCCAGGCCCAGGCCCAGGCCCAGGCCCAGGCCCAGGCCCAGGCCCAGGCCCAGGCCCAGGGCCCAGGCCCAGGCCCAGGCCCAGGCCCAGGCCCAGGCCCAGGCCCAGGCCCAGGCCCAGGCCCAGGCCCAGGCCCAGGCTCAGGCCCAGGCCCAGGGGCCCAGGCCCAGGCCCAGGCCCAGGCCCAGGCCCAGGCCCAGGCCCAGGCCCAGGCCCAGGCCCAGGCCCAGGCCCAGGCCCAGGCCCAGGCCCAGGCCCAGGCCCAGGCCCAGGCCCAGGCCCAGGCCCAGGCCCAGGCCCAGGCCCAGGCCCAGGCCCAGGCCCAGGCCCAGGCCCAGGCCCAGGCCCAGGCCCAGGCCCAGGCCCAGGCCCAGGCCCAGGCCCAGGCCCAGGCCCAGGCCCAGGCCCAGGCCCAGGCCCAGGCCCAGGCCCAGGCCCAGGCCCAGGCCCAGGCCCAGGCCCAGGCCCAGGCCCAGGCCCAGGCCCAGGCCCAGGCCCAGGCCCAGGCCCAGGCCCAGGCCCAGGCCCAGGCCCAGGCCCAGGCCCAGGCCCAGGCCCAGGCCCAGGCCCAGGCCCAGGCCCAGGCCCAGGCCCAGGCCCAGGCCCAGGCCCAGGCCCAGGCCCAGGCCCAGGCCCAGGCCCAGGCCCAGGCCCAGGCCCAGGCCCAGGCCCAGGCCCAGGCCCAGGCCCAGGCCCAGGCCCAGGCCCAGGCCCAGGCCCAGGCCCAGGCCCAGGCCCAGGCCCAGGCCCAGGCCCAGGCCCAGGCCCAGGCCCAGGCCCAGGCCCAGGCCCAGGCCCAGGCCCAGGCCCAGGCCCAGGGCCCAGGCCCAGGCCCAGGCCCAGGCCCAGGCCCAGGCCCAGGCCCAGGCCCAGGCCCAGGCCCAGGCCCAGGCCCAGGCCCAGGCCCAGGCCCAGGCCCAGGCCCAGGCCCAGGCCCAGGCCCAGGCCCAGGCCCAGGCCCAGGCCCAGGCCCAGGCCCAGGCCCAGGCCCAGGCCCAGGCCCAGGCCCAGGCCCAGGCCCAGGCCCAGGCCCAGGCCCAGGCCCAGGCCCAGGCCCAGGCCCAGGCCCAGGCCCAGGCCCAGGCCCAGGCCCAGGCCCAGGCCCAGGCCCAGGCCCAGGCCCAGGCCCAGGCCCAGGCCCAGGCCCAGGCCCAGGCCCAGGCCCAGGCCCAGGCCCAGGCCCAGGCCCAGGCCCAGGCCCAGGCCCAGGCCCAGGCCCAGGCCCAGGCCCAGGCCCAGGCCCAGGCCCAGGCCCAGGCCCAGGCCCAGGCCCAGGCCCAGGCCCAGGCCCAGGCCCAGGCCCAGGCCCAGGCCCAGGCCCAGGCCCAGGCCCAGGCCCAGGCCCAGGCCCAGGCCCAGGCCCAGGCCCAGGCCCAGGCCCAGGCCCAGGCCCAGGCCCAGGCCCAGGCCCAGGCCCAGGCCCAGGCCCAGGCCCAGGCCCAGGCCCAGGCCCAGGCCCAGGGCCCAGGCCCAGGCCCAGGCCCAGGCCCAGGCCCAGGCCCAGGCCCAGGCCCAGGCCCAGGCCCAGGCCCAGGCCCAGGCCCAGGGCCCAGGCCCAGGCCCAGGCCCAGGCCCAGGCCCAGGCCCAGGCCCAGGCCCAGGCCCAGGCCCAGGCCCAGGCCCAGGCCCAGGCCCAGGCCCAGGCCCAGGCCCAGGCCCAGGCCCAGGCCCAGGCCCAGGCCCAGGCCCAGGCCCAGGCCCAGGCCCAGGCCCAGGCCCAGGCCCAGGCCCAGGCCCAGGCCCAGGCCCAGGCCTCCCAGGCCCAGGCCCAGGCCCAGGCCCAGGCCCAGGCCCAGGCCCAGGCCCAGGCCCAGGCCCAGGCCCAGGCCCAGGCCCAGGCCCAGGCCCAGGCCCAGGCTCAGGCCCAGGCCCAGGCCCAGGCCCAGGCCCAGGCCCAGGCCCAGGCCCAGGCCCAGGCCCAGGCCCAGGCCCAGGCCCAGGCCCAGGCCCAGGCCCAGGCCCAGGCCCAGGCCCAGGCCCAGGCCCAGGCCCAGGCCCAGGCCCAGGCCCAGGCCCAGGCCCAGGCCCAGGCCCAGGCCCAGGCCCAGGCCCAGGCCCAGGCCCAGGCCCAGGCCCAGGCCCAGGCCCAGGCCCAGGCCCAGGCCCAGGCCCAGGCCCAGGCCCAGGCCCAGGCCCAGGCCCAGGCCCAGGCCCAGGCCCAGGCCCAGGCCCAGGCCCAGGCCCAGGCCCAGGCCCAGGCCCAGGCCCAGGCCCAGGCCCAGGCCCAGGCCCAGGCCCAGGCCCAGGCCCAGGCCCAGGCCCAGGCCCAGGCCCAGGCCCAGGCCCAGGCCCAGGCCCAGGCCCAGGCCCAGGCCCAGGCCCAGGCCCAGGCCCAGGCCCAGGCCCAGGCCCAGGCCCAGGCCCAGGCCCAGGCCCAGGCCCAGGCCCAGGCCCAGGCCCAGGCCCAGGCCCAGGCCCAGGCCCAGGCTCAGGCCCAGGCCCAGGCCCAGGCCCAGGCCCAGGCCCAGGCCCAGGCCCAGGCCCAGGCCCAGGCCCAGGCCCAGGCCCAGGCCCAGGCCCAGGCCCAGGCCCAGGCCCAGGCCCAGGCCCAGGCCCAGGCCCAGGCCCAGGCCCAGGCCCAGGCCCAGGCCCAGGCCCAGGCCCAGGCCCAGGCCCAGGCCCAGGCCCAGGCCCAGGCCCAGGCCCAGGCCCAGGCCCAGGGCCCAGGCCCAGGCCCAGGGGCCCAGGCCCAGGCCCAGGCCCAGGCCCAGGCCCAGGCCCAGGCCCAGGCCCAGGCCCAGGCCCAGGCCCAGGCCCAGGCCCAGGCCCAGGCCCAGGCCCAGGGGCCCAGGCCCAGGCCCAGGCCCAGGCCCAGGCCCAGGCCCAGGCCCAGGCCCAGGCCCAGGCCCAGGCCCAGGCCCAGGCCCAGGCCCAGGCCCAGGCCCAGGCCCAGGCCCAGGCCCAGGCCCAGGCCCAGGCCCAGGCCCAGGCCCAGGCCCAGGCCCAGGCCCAGGCCCAGCCCAGGCCCAGGCCCAGGCCCAGGCCCAGGCCCAGGCCCAGGCCCAGGCCCAGGCCCAGGCCCAGGCCCAGGCCCAGGCCCAGGCCCAGGCCCAGGCCCAGGCCCAGGCCCAGGCCCAGGCCCAGGCCCAGGCCCAGGCCCAGGCCCAGGCCCAGGCCCAGGCCCAGGCCCAGGCCTCAGGCCCAGGCTCAGGCCCAGGCCCAGGCCCAGGGCCCAGGGCCCAGGCCCAGGCCCAGGCCCAGGCCCAGGCCCAGGCCCAGGCCCAGGCCCAGGCCCAGGCCCAGGCCCAGGCCCAGGCCCAGGCCCAGGCCCAGGCCCAGGCCCAGGCCCAGGCCCAGGCCCAGGCCCAGGCCCAGGCCCAGGGCCCAGGCCCAGGCCCAGGCCCAGGCCCAGGCCCAGGCCCAGGCCCAGGCCCAGGCCCAGGCCCAGGCCCAGGCCCAGGCCCAGGCCCAGGCCCAGGCCCAGGCCCAGGCCCAGGCCCAGGCCCAGGCCCAGGCCCAGGCCCAGGCCCAGGCCCAGGCCCAGGCCCAGGCCCAGGCCCAGGCCCAGGCCCAGGCCCAGGCCCAGGCCCAGGCCCAGGCCCAGGCCCAGGCCCAGGCCCAGGCCCAGGCCCAGGCCCAGGCCCAGGCCCAGGCCCAGGCCCAGGCCCAGGCCCAGGCCCAGGCCCAGGCCCAGGCCCAGGCCCAGGCCCAGGCCCAGGCCCAGGCCCAGGCCCAGGCCCAGGCCCAGGCCCAGGCCCAGGCCCAGGCCCAGGCCCAGGCCCAGGCCCAGGCCCAGGCCCAGGCCCAGGCCCAGGCCCAGGCCCAGGCCCAGGCCCAGGCCCAGGCCCAGGCCCAGGCCCAGGCCCAGGCCCAGGCCCAGGCCCAGGCCCAGGCCCAGGCCCAGGCCCAGGCCCAGGCCCAGGCCCAGGCCCAGGCCCAGGCCCAGGCCCAGGCCCAGGCCCAGGCCCAGGCCCAGGCCCAGGCCCAGGCCCAGGCCCAGGCCCAGGCCCAGGCCCAGGCCTCAGGCCCAGGCCCAGGCCCAGGCCCAGGCCCAGGCCCAGGCCCAGGCCCAGGCCCAGGCCCAGGCCCAGGCCCAGGCCCAGGCCCAGGCCCAGGCCCAGGCCCAGGCCCAGGCCCAGGCCCAGGCCCAGGCCCAGGCCCAGGCCCAGGCCCAGGCCCAGGCCCAGGCCCAGGCCCAGGCCCAGGCCCAGGCCCAGGCCCAGGCCCAGGCCCAGGCCCAGGCCCAGGCCCAGGCCCAGGCCCAGGCCCAGGCCCAGGCCCAGGCCCAGGCCCAGGCCCAGGCCCAGGCCCAGGCCCAGGCCCAGGCCCAGGCCCAGGCCCAGGCCCAGGCCCAGGCCCAGGCCCAGGCCCAGGCCCAGGCCCAGGCCCAGGCCCAGGCCCAGGCCCAGGCCCAGGCCCAGGCCCAGGCCCAGGCCCAGGCCCAGGCCCAGGCCCAGGCCCAGGCCCAGGCCCAGGCCCAGGCCCAGGCCCAGGCCCAGGCCCAGGCCCAGGCCCAGGCCCAGGCCCAGGCCCAGGCCCAGGCCCAGGCCCAGGCCCAGGCCCAGGCCCAGGCCCAGGCCCAGGCCCAGGCCCAGGCCCAGGCCCAGGCCCAGGCCCAGGCCCAGGCCCAGGCCCAGGCCCAGGCCCAGGCCCAGGCCCAGGCCCAGGCCCAGGCCCAGGCCCAGGCCCAGGCCCAGGCCCAGGCCCAGGCCCAGGCCCAGGCCCAGGCCCAGGCCCAGGCCCAGGCCCAGGCCCAGGCCCAGGCCCAGGCCCAGGCCCAGGCCCAGGCCCAGGCCCAGGCCCAGGCCCAGGCCCAGGCCCAGGCCCAGGCCCAGGCCCAGGCCCAGGCCCAGGCCCAGGCCCAGGCCCAGGCCCAGGCCCAGGCCCAGGCCCAGGCCCAGGCCCAGGCCCAGGCCCAGGCCCAGGCCCAGGCCCAGGCCCAGGCCCAGGCCCAGGCCCAGGCCCAGGCCCAGGCCCAGGCCCAGGCCCAGGCCCAGGCCCAGGCCCAGGCCCAGGCCCAGGCCCAGGCCCAGGCCCAGGCCCAGGCCCAGGCCCAGGCCCAGGCCCAGGCCCAGGCCCAGGCCCAGGCCCAGGCCCAGGCCCAGGCCCAGGCCCAGGCCCAGGCCCAGGCCCAGGCCCAGGCCCAGGCCCAGGGCCCAGGCCCAGGCCCAGGCCCAGGCCCAGGCCCAGGCCCAGGCTCAGGGCCCAGGCCCAGGCCCAGGCCCAGGCCCAGGCCCAGGCCCAGGCCCAGGCCCAGGCCCAGGCCCAGGCCCAGGCCCAGGCCCAGGCCCAGGGCCCAGGCCCAGGCCCAGGCCCAGGCCCAGGCCCAGGCCCAGGCCCAGGCCCAGGCCCAGGCCCAGGCCCAGGCCCAGGCCCAGGCCCAGGCCCAGGGCCCAGGCCCAGGCCCAGGCCCAGGCCCAGGCCCAGGCCCAGGCCCAGGCCCAGGCCCAGGCCCAGGCCCAGGCTCAGGCCCAGGCCCAGGCCCAGGCCCAGGCCCAGGCCCAGGCCCAGGCCCAGGCCCAGGCCCAGGCCCAGGCCCAGGCCCAGGCCCAGGCCCAGGCCCAGGCCCAGGCCCAGGCCCAGGCCCAGGCCCAGGCCCAGGCCCAGGCCCAGGCCCAGGCCCAGGCCCAGGCCCAGGCCCAGGCCCAGGCCCAGGCCCAGGCCCAGGCCCAGGCCCAGGCCCAGGCCCAGGCCCAGGCCCAGGCCCCCAGGCCCAGGCCCAGGCCCAGGCCCAGGCCCAGGCCTAGGCCCAGGCCCAGGCCCAGGCCCAGGCCCAGGCCCAGGCCCAGGCCCAGGCCCAGGCCCAGGCCCAGGCCCAGGCCCAGGCCCAGGCCCAGGCCCAGGCCCAGGCCCAGGCCCAGGCCCAGGGCCCAGGCCCAGGCCCAGGCCCAGGCCCAGGCCCAGGCCCAGGCCCAGGCCCAGGCCCAGGCCCAGGCCCAGGCCCAGGCCCAGGCCCAGGCCCAGGCCCAGGCCCAGGCCCAGGCCCAGGCCCAGGCCCAGGCCCAGGCCCAGGCCCAGGCCCAGGCCCAGGCCCAGGCCCAGGCCCAGGCCCAGGCCCAGGCCCAGGCCCAGGCCCAGGCCCAGGCCCAGGCCCAGGCCCAGGCCCAGGCCCAGGCCCAGGCCCAGGCCCAGGCCCAGGCCCAGGCCCAGGCCCAGGCCCAGGCCCAGGCCCAGGCCCAGGCCCAGGCCCAGGCCCAGGCCCAGGCCCAGGGCCCAGGCCCAGGCCCAGGCCCAGGCCCAGGCCCAGGCCCAGGCTCAGGCCCAGGCCCAGGCCCAGGCCCAGGCCCAGGCCCAGGCCCAGGCCCAGGCCCAGGCCCAGGGCCCAGGCCCAGGCCCAGGCCCAGGCCCAGGCCCAGGGCCCAGGCCCAGGCCCAGGCCCAGGCCCAGGCCCAGGCCCAGGCCCAGGCCCAGGCCCAGGCCCAGGCCCAGGCCCAGGCCCAGGCCCAGGCCCAGGCCCAGGCCCAGGCCCAGGCCCAGGCCCAGGCCCAGGCCCAGGCCCAGGCCCAGGCCCAGGCCCAGGCCCAGGCCCAGGCCCAGGCCTCAGGCCCAGGCCCAGGCCCAGGCCCAGGCCCAGGCCCAGGCCCAGGCCCAGGCCCAGGCCCAGGCCCAGGCCCAGGCCCAGGCCCAGGCCCAGGCCCAGGCCCAGGCCCAGGCCCAGGCCCAGGCCCAGGCCCAGGCCCAGGCCCAGGCCCAGGCCCAGGCCCAGGCCCAGGCCCAGGCCCAGGCCCAGGCCCAGGCCCAGGCCCAGGCCCAGGCCCAGGCCCAGGGCCCAGGCCCAGGCCCAGGCCCAGGCCCAGGCCCAGGCCCAGGCCCAGGCCCAGGCCCAGGCCCAGGCCCAGGCCCAGGCCCAGGCCCAGGCCCAGGCCCAGGCCCAGGCCCAGGCCCAGGCCCAGGCCCAGGCCCAGGCCCAGGCCCAGGCCCAGGCCCAGGCCCAGGCCCAGGCCCAGGCCCAGGCCCAGGCCCAGGCCCAGGCCCAGGCCCAGGCCCAGGCCCAGGCCCAGGCCCAGGCCCAGGCCCAGGCCCAGGCCCAGGCCCAGGCCCAGGCCCAGGCCCAGGCCCAGGCCCAGGCCCAGGCCCAGGCCCAGGCCCAGGCCCAGGCCCAGGCCCAGGCCCAGGCCCAGGCCCAGGCCCAGGCCCAGGCCCAGGCCCAGGCCCAGGCCCAGGCCCAGGCCCAGGCCCAGGCCCAGGCCCAGGCCCAGGCCCAGGCCCAGGCCCAGGCCCAGGCCCAGGCCCAGGCCCAGGCCCAGGCCCAGGCCCAGGCCCAGGCCCAGGCCCAGGCCCAGGCCCAGGCCCAGGCCCAGGCCCAGGCCCAGGCCCAGGCCCAGGCCCAGGCCCAGGCCCAGGCCCAGGCCCAGGCCCAGGCCCAGGCCCAGGCTCAGGCCCAGGCCCAGGCCCAGGCCCAGGCCCAGGCCCAGGCCCAGGCCCAGGCCCAGGCCCAGGCCCAGGCCCAGGCCCAGGCCCAGGCCCAGGCCCAGGCCCAGGCCCAGGCCCAGGCCCAGGCCCAGGCCCAGGCCCAGGCCCAGGCCCAGGCCCAGGCCCAGGCCCAGGCCCAGGCCCAGGCCCAGGCCCAGGCCCAGGCCCAGGCCCAGGCCCAGGCCCAGGCCCAGGCTCAGCCCAGGCCCAGGCCCAGGCCCAGGCCCAGGCTCAGGCCCAGGCCCAGGCCCAGGCCCAGGCCCAGGCCCAGGCCCAGGCCCAGGCCCAGGCCCAGGCCCAGGCCCAGGCCCAGGCCCAGGCCCAGGCCCAGGCCCAGGCCCAGGCCCAGGCCCAGGCCCAGGCCCAGGCCCAGGCCCAGGCCCAGGCCCAGGCCCAGGCCCAGGCCCAGGCCCAGGCCCAGGCCCAGGCCCAGGCCCAGGCCCAGGCCCAGGCCCAGGCCCAGGCCCAGGCCCAGGCCCAGGCCCAGGCCCAGGCCCAGGCCCAGGCCCAGGGCCAGGCCCAGGCCCAGGCCCAGGCCCAGGCCCAGGCCCAGGCCCAGGCCCAGGCCCAGGCCCAGGCCCAGGCCCAGGCCCAGGCCCAGGCCCAGGCCCAGGCCCAGGCCCAGGCCCAGGCCCAGGCCCAGGCCCAGGCCCAGGCCCAGGCCCAGGCCCAGGCCCAGGCCCAGGCCCAGGCCCAGGCCCAGGCCCAGGCCCAGGCCCAGGCCCAGGCCCAGGCCCAGGCCCAGGCCCAGGCCCAGGCCCAGGCCCAGGCCCAGGCCCAGGCCCAGGGCCCAGGCCCAGGCCCAGGCCCAGGCCCAGGCCCAGGCCCAGGCCCAGGCCCAGGCCCAGGCCCAGGCCCAGGCCCAGGCCCAGGCCCAGGCCCAGGCCCAGGCCCAGGCCCAGGCCCAGGCCCAGGCCCAGGCCCAGGCCCAGGCCCAGGCCCAGGCCCAGGCCCAGGCTCAGGCCCAGGCCCAGGCCCAGGCCCAGGCCCAGGCCCAGGCCCAGGCCCAGGCCCAGGCCCAGGCCCAGGCCCAGGCCCAGGCCCAGGCCCAGGCCCAGGCCCAGGCCCAGGCCCAGGCCCAGGCCCAGGCCCAGGCCCAGGCCCAGGCCCAGGCCCAGGCCCAGGCCCAGGCCCAGGCCCAGGCCCAGGCCCAGGCCCAGGCCCAGGCCCAGGCCCAGGCCCAGGCCCAGGCCAGGCCCAGGCCCAGGCCCAGGCCCAGGCCCAGGCCCAGGCCCAGGCCCAGGCCCAGGCCCAGGCCCAGGCCCAGGCCCAGGCCCAGGCCCAGGCCCAGGCCCAGGCCCAGGCCCAGGCCCAGGCCCAGGCCCAGGCCCAGGCCCAGGCCCAGGCCCAGGCCCAGGCCCAGGCCCAGGCCCAGGCCCAGGCCCAGGCCCAGGCCCAGGCCCAGGCCCAGGCCCAGGCCCAGGCCCAGGCCCAGGCCCAGGCCCAGGCCCAGGCCCAGGCCCAGGCCCAGGCCCAGGCCCAGGCCCAGGCCCAGGCCCAGGCCCAGGCCCAGGCCCAGGCCCAGGCCCAGGCCCAGGCCCAGGCCCAGGCCCAGGCCCAGGCCCAGGCCCAGGCCCAGGCCCAGGCCCAGGCCCAGGCCCAGGCCCAGGCCCAGGCCCAGGCCCAGGCCCAGGCCCAGGCCCAGGCCCAGGCCCAGGCCCAGGCCCAGGCCCAGGCCCAGGCCCAGGCCCAGGCCCAGGCCCAGGCCCAGGCCCAGGCCCAGGCCCAGGCCCAGGCCCAGGCCCAGGCCCAGGCCCAGGCCCAGGCCCAGGCCCAGGCCCAGGCCCAGGCCCAGGCCCAGGCCCAGGCCCAGGCCCAGGCCCAGGCCCAGGCCCAGGCCCAGGCCCAGGCCCAGGCCCAGGCCCAGGCCCAGGCCCAGGCCCAGGCCCAGGCCCAGGCCCAGGCCCAGGCCCAGGCCCAGGCCCAGGCCCAGGCCCAGGCCCAGGCCCAGGCCCAGGCCCAGGCCCAGGCCCAGGCCCAGGCCCAGGCCCAGGCCCAGGCCCAGGCCCAGGCCCAGGCCCAGGCCCAGGCCCAGGCCCAGGCCCAGGCCCAGGCCCAGGCCCAGGCCCAGGCCCAGGCCCAGGCCCAGGCCCAGGCCCAGGCCCAGGCCCAGGCCCAGGCCCAGGCCCAGGCCCAGGCCCAGGCCCAGGCCCAGGCCCAGGCCCAGGCCCAGGCCCAGGCCCAGGCCCAGGCCCAGGCCCAGGCCCAGGCCCAGGCCCAGGCCCAGGCCCAGGGCCCAGGCCCAGGCCCAGGCCCAGGCCCAGGCCCAGGCCCAGGCCCAGGCCCAGGCCCAGGCCCAGGCCCAGGCCCAGGCCCAGGCCCAGGCCCAGGCCCAGGCCCAGGCCCAGGCCCAGGCCCAGGCCCAGGCCCAGGCCCAGGCCCAGGCCCAGGCCCAGGCCCAGGCCCAGGCCCAGGCCCAGGCCCAGGCCCAGGCCCAGGCCCAGGCCCAGGCCCAGGCCCAGGCCCAGGCCCAGGCCCAGGCCCAGGCCCAGGCCCAGGCCCAGGCCCAGGCCCAGGCCCAGGCCCAGGCCCAGGCCCAGGCCCAGGCCCAGGCCCAGGCCCAGGCCCAGGCCCAGGCCCAGGCCCAGGCCCAGGCCCAGGCCCAGGCCCAGGCCCAGGCCCAGGCCCAGGCCCAGGCCCAGGCCCAGGCCCAGGCCCAGGCCCAGGCCCAGGCCCAGGCCCAGGCCCAGGCCCAGGCCCAGGCCCAGGCCCAGGCCCAGGCCCAGGCCCAGGCCCAGGCCCAGGCCCAGGCCCAGGCCCAGGCCCAGGCCCAGGCCCAGGCCCAGGCCCCCAGGCCCAGGCCCAGGCCCAGGCCCAGGCCCAGGGCCCAGGCCCAGGCCCAGGCCCAGGCCCAGGCCCAGGCCCAGGCCCAGGCCCAGGCCCAGGCCCAGGCCCAGGCCCAGGCCCAGGCCCAGGCCCAGGCCCAGGCCCAGGCCCAGGCCCAGGCCCAGGCCCAGGCCCAGGCCCAGGCCCAGGCCCAGGCCCAGGCCCAGGCCCAGGCCCAGGCCCAGGCCCAGGGCCCAGGCCCAGGCCCAGGCCCAGGCCCAGGCCCAGGCCCAGGCCCAGGCCCAGGCCCAGGCCCAGGCCCAGGCCCAGGCCCAGGCCCAGGCCCAGGCCCAGGCCCAGGCCCAGGCCCAGGCCTAGGCCCAGGCCCAGGGCCCAGGCCCAGGCCCAGGCCCAGGCCCAGGCCCAGGCCCAGGCCCAGGCCCAGGCCCAGGCCCAGGCCCAGGCCCAGGCCCAGGCCCAGGCCCAGGCCCAGGCCCAGGCCCAGGCCCAGGCCCAGGCCCAGGCCCAGGCCCAGGCCCAGGCCCAGGCCCAGGCCCAGGCCCAGGCCCAGGCCCAGGCCCAGGCCCAGGCCCAGGCCCAGGCCCAGGCCCAGGCCCAGGCCCAGGCCCAGGCCCAGGCCCAGGCCCAGGCCCAGGCCCAGGCCCAGGCCCAGGCCCAGGCCCAGGCCCAGGCCCAGGCCCAGGCCCAGGCCCAGGCCCAGGCCCAGGCCCAGGCCCAGGCCCAGGCCCAGGCCCAGGCCCAGGCCCAGGCCCAGGCCCAGGCCCAGGCCCAGGCCCAGGCCCAGGCCCAGGCCCAGGCCCAGGCCCAGGCCCAGGCCCAGGCCCAGGCCTCAGGCCCAGGCCCAGGCCCAGGCCCAGGCCCAGGCCCAGGCCCAGGCCCAGGCCCAGGCCCAGGCCCAGGCCCAGGCCCAGGCCCAGGCCCAGGCCCAGGCCCAGGCCCAGGCCCAGGCCCAGGCCCAGGCCCAGGCCCAGGCCCAGGCCCAGGCCCAGGCCCAGGCCCAGGCCCAGGCCCAGGCCCAGGCCCAGGCCCAGGCCCAGGCCCAGGCCCAGGCCCAGGCCCAGGCCCAGGCCCAGGCCCAGGCCCAGGCCCAGGCCCAGGCCCAGGCCCAGGCCCAGGCCCAGGCCCAGGCCCAGGCCCAGGCCCAGGCCCAGGCCCAGGCCCAGGCCCAGGCCCAGGCCCAGGCCCAGGCCCAGGCCCAGGCCCAGGCCCAGGCCCAGGCCCAGGCCCAGGCCCAGGCCCAGGCCCAGGCCCAGGCCCAGGCCCAGGCCCAGGCCCAGGCCCAGGCCCAGGCCCAGGGCCCAGGCTCAGGCCCAGGCCCAGGCCCAGGCCCAGGCTCAGGCCCAGGCTCAGGCCCAGGCCCAGGCCCAGGCCCAGGCCCAGGCCCAGGCCCAGGCCCAGGCCCAGGCCCAGGCCCAGGGCTCAGGCCCAGGCCCAGGCCCAGGCCCAGGCCCAGGCCCAGGCTCAGGCCCAGGCCCAGGCCCAGGCCCAGGCCCAGGCCCAGGCCCAGGCCCAGGCCCAGGCCCAGGCCCAGGCCCAGGCCCAGGCCCAGGCCCAGGCCCAGGCCCAGGCTCAGGCCCAGGCCCAGGCCCAGGCCCAGGCCCAGGCCCAGGCCTAGGCCCAGGCCCAGGCCCAGGCCCAGGCCCAGGCCCAGGCCCAGGCCGAGGCCCAGGCCCAGGCCCAGGCCCAGGCCTAGGCCCAGGCCCAGGCTCAGGCCCAGGCCCAGGCCCAGGCCCAGGCCCAGGCCCAGGGCCCAGGCCCAGGCCCAGGCCTAGGCCCAGGCCCAGGCCCAGGCCCAGGCCCAGGCCCAGGCCCAGGCCCAGGCCCAGGCCCAGGCCCAGGCCCAGGCCCAGGCCCAGGCCCAGGCCCAGGCCCAGGCCCAGGCCCAGGCCCAGGCCCAGGCCCAGGCCCAGGCCCAGGCCCAGGGCCCAGGCCCAGGCCAGGCCCAGGCCCAGGCCCAGGCCCAGGCCCAGGCCCAGGCCCAGGCCCAGGCCCAGGCCCAGGCCCAGGCCCAGGCCCAGGCCCAGGCCCAGGCCCAGGCCCAGGCCCAGGCCCAGGCCCAGGCCCAGGCCCAGGGCCCAGGCCCAGGCCCAGGCCCAGGCCCAGGGCCCAGGCCCAGGCCCAGGCCCAGGCCCAGGCCCAGGCCCAGGCCCAGGCCCAGGCCCAGGCCCAGGCCCAGGCCCAGGCCCAGGCCCAGGCCCAGGCCCAGGCCCAGGCCCAGGCCCAGGCCCAGGCCCAGGCTCAGGCCCAGGCCCAGGCCCAGGCCCAGGCCCAGGCCCAGGCCCAGGCCAGGCCCAGGCTCAGGCCCAGGCCCAGGCCCAGGCCCAGGCCCAGGCCCAGGCCCAGGCCCAGGCCCAGGCCCAGGCCCAGGCCCAGGCTCAGGCCCAGGCCCAGGCTCAGGCCCAGGCCTCAGGCCCAGGCCCAGGCCCAGGCCCAGGCCCAGGCCCAGGCCCAGGCCCAGGCCCAGGCCCAGGCCCAGGCCCAGGCCCAGGCCCAGGCCCAGGCCCAGGCCCAGGCCCAGGCCCAGGCTCAGCCCAGGCCCAGGCCCAGGCCCAGGCCCAGGCCCAGGCCCAGGCCCAGGCCCAGGCCCAGGCCCAGGCCCAGGCCCAGGCTCAGGCCCAGGCCCAGGCCCAGGCCCAGCCCAGGCCCAGGCCCAGGCCCAGGCCCAGGCCCAGGCTCAGGCCCAGGCCCAGGGCCTAGGCCCAGGCCCAGGCCCAGGCCCAGGCCCAGGCCCAGGCCCAGGCCCAGGCCCAGGCCCAGGCCCAGGCCCAGGCTCAGGCCCAGGCCCAGGCCCAGGCCCAGGCTCAGGCCCAGGCCCAGGCCCAGGCCCAGGCCCAGGCCCAGGCCCAGGCCCAGGCCCAGGCCCAGGCCCAGGCCCAGGCCCAGGCCCAGGCTCAGGCCCAGGCCCAGGCCCAGGCCCAGGCCCAGGGCCCAGGCCCAGGCCCAGGCTCAGGCCCAGGCCCAGGCCCAGGCCCAGGCCCAGGCCCAGGCCCAGGCCCAGGCCCAGGCCCAGGCCCAGGCCCAGGCCCAGGCCCAGGCCCAGGCCCAGGCCCAGGCCCAGGCCCAGGCCCAGGCCCAGGCCCAGGCCCAGGCCCAGGCCCAGGCCCAGGCCCAGGCCCAGGGCCAGGCCCAGGCCCAGGCCCAGGCCCAGGCCCAGGCCCAGGCCCAGGCCCAGGCCCAGGCCCAGGCCCAGGCCCAGGCCCAGGCCCAGGCCCAGGCCCAGGCCCAGGCCCAGGCCCAGGCCTAGGCCCAGGCCCAGGCCCAGGCCCAGGCCCAGGCCCAGGCCCAGGCCCAGGCCCAGGCCCAGGCCCAGGCCCAGGCCCAGGCCCAGGCCCAGGCCCAGGCTCAGGCCCAGGCCCAGGCTCAGGCCCAGGCCCAGGCCCAGGCCCAGGCCCAGGCCCAGGCCCAGGCCCAGGCCCAGGCCCAGGCCCAGGGCCCAGGCCCAGGCCCAGGCCCAGGCCCAGGCCCAGGCCCAGGCCCAGGCTCAGGCCCAGGCCCAGGCCCAGGCCCAGGCCCAGGCCCAGGCCCAGGCCCAGGCCCAGGCCCAGGCCCAGGCCCAGGCCCAGGCCCAGGCCCAGGCCCAGGCCCAGGCCCAGGCCCAGGCCCAGGCCCAGGCCCAGGCTCAGGCTCAGGCCCAGGCCCAGGCCCAGGCCCAGGCCCAGGCTCAGGCCCAGGCCCAGGCCCAGGCCCAGGCCCAGCCCAGGCCCAGGCCCAGGCCCAGGCCCAGGGCCCAGGCCCAGGCTCAGGGCCCAGGCTCAGGGCCCAGGCTCAGGCCCAGGGCCCAGGCCCAGGCTCGAGGCTGAAACAGCCGGAGGCCGAGGCCAGGCCCAGCTCAGGCCCAGCCCAGGCCCAGGCCCAGGCCCAGGCCCAGGCTCAGGCCCAGGCCCAGGCTCAGGCCCAGCTCCAGCCCAGGGCCTGAGCCCGAGGCTCAGGGCCCAGGCCCAGGCCCAGGCTCAGGCCCAGGCCCAGGCCCAGGCCCAGGCCCAGGCTCAGGCCCAGGCCCAGGCTCAGGGCTCAGGCTCAGGCCCAGGCCCAGGCTCAGGCCTAGGCCCAGGCTCAGCTGAGGCCGAGGTCAGGCCGAGGCCCAGGCTCAGGCCCAGGCCCAGGCCGAGGCCCAGGCCCAGGCCCAGGCCCAGGCCCAGGCCCAGGCCCAGGCCCAGGCCCAGGCCGAGGCCGAGGGCCAGGCCAGGCCGCAGCCCAGCCCAGGCCCAGGCCCAGGCCCAGGCCCAGGCCCAGGCCCAGGCCAGGGCCAGGGCCAGGGCCGAGCCCAGGCCCAGGCCCAGGCCTAGGCCTAGGCCCAGGCCCAGGGCTCAGGCCCAGGGCCCAGGCTCAGGCCCAGGCCCAGGCCCAGGCCCAGGCCCAGGGCCCAGGCCCAGGCCCAGGCCTAGGCCCAGGCCCAGGGCCCAGGGCCTGGGGCAGGCCTAGGCCCAGGCCCAGGCCCAGGCCCAGGGCCTAGGCCTAGGCCCAGGCCTTAGGCCCAGGGCCTAGGCCTAGGCTCAGGCCTAGGCCCAGGCCCAGGGCCCAGGCCCAGGCCCAGGCCCAGGCCCAGGCCCAGGCCCAGGCCCAGGCCCAGGGCCCAGGCCCAGGCCCAGGCCCAGGCCCAGGCCCAGGCCCAGGCCCAGGCCCAGGCCCAGGCTCAGGCCCAGGCCCAGGCCCAGGCCCAGGCCCAGGCCCAGGCCCAGGCCCAGGCCCAGGCCCAGGCCCAGGCCCAGGCCCAGGCCCAGGCCCAGGCCCAGCCCAGGCCCCAGGCCCAGGCCCAGGCCCAGGCCCAGGGCCCAGCCCAGGCCCAGGCCCAGGCCCAGGCTCAGGCCCAGGCCCAGGCCCAGGCCCAGGCCCAGGCCCAGGCCCAGGCCCAGGCCCAGGCCCAGGCCCAGGCCCAGGCCCAGCCCAGGCCCAGGCCCAGGCCCAGGCCCAGGCCCAGGCCCAGGCCCAGGCCCAGGGCCCAGGCCCAGGCCCAGGCCCAGGGCCCAGGCCCAGGCCCAGGCCCAGGCCCAGTGGCCCAGGCCCAGGCCCAGGCCCAGGCCAGGCCCAGGCCCAGCTCAGGCCCAGGCCCAGGGCCCAGCTCAGGCCCAGGCCCAGGCCCAGGCCCAGGCCCAGGCCCAGGCCCAGGGCCCAGGCCCAGGCCCAGGCCCAGGCCCAGGCCCAGGCCCAGGCCCAGGCCCAGGCCCAGGCCCAGGCCAGGCCCAGGCCCAGGGCTCAGGCCCAGGCCCAGGCCCAGGCCCAGGCCCAGGCCCAGGGCCCAGGCCCAGGCCCAGGCCCAGGCCCAGGCCCAGGCCCAGGCCCAGGCCCAGGCCCAGGCCCAGGCCCAGGCCCAGGCCCAGGCCCAGGCCCAGGCCCAGGCCCAGGCCCAGGCCCAGGCCCAGGCCCAGCCCAGCCCAGGCCCAGGCCCAGGCCCAGGCCCAGGCCCAGGGCCCAGGCCCAGGCCCAGGGCCCAGGCCCAGGCCCAGGCCCAGGGCCCAGCCCAGCCCAGGCCCAGGCCCAGGCCCAGGCCCAGGCCCAGGCCCAGGCCCAGGCCCAGGCCCAGGCCCAGGCCCAGGCCCAGGCCCAGGCCCAGGCCCAGGCCAGGCCCAGGCCCAGGCCCAGGCCCAGGCCCAGCCCAGGCCCAGGCCCAGGCCCAGCCCAGGCCCAGGCCCAGGCCCAGGCCCAGGCCCAGGCCCAGGCCCAGGCCCAGGCCCAGGCCCAGGCCCAGGCCCAGGCCCAGGCCCAGGCCCAGGCCCAGGCCCAGGCCCAGGCCCAGGCCCAGGCCCAGGCCCAGGCCCAGGCCCAGGCCCAGGCCCAGGCCCAGGCCCAGGCCCAGGCCCAGGCCCAGGCCCAGGCCCAGGGCCCAGGGCCCAGGCCCAGCCCAGGCCCAGGCCCAGGCCCAGGGCCCAGGGCCCAGGGCCCAGGCCCAGGCCCAGGCCCAGGCCCAGGCCCAGGCCCAGGCCCAGGCCCAGGCCCAGGGCCCAGGCCCAGGCTCAGGCCCAGGCCCAGGCCCAGGCCCAGGCCCAGGCCCAGGCCCAGGCCCAGGCCCAGGCCCAGGCCCAGGCCCAGGCCCAGGCCCAGGCCCAGGCCCAGGCCCAGGCCCAGGCCCAGGCCCAGGCCCAGGCCCAGGCCCAGGCCCAGGCCCAGGCCCAGGCCCAGGCCCAGGCCCAGGCCCAGGCCCAGGCCCAGGCCCAGGCCCAGGCCCAGGCCCAGGCCCAGGCCCAGGCCCAGGCCCAGGCCCAGGCCCAGGCCCAGGCCCCCAGGCCCAGCCCAGGCCCAGGCCCAGGCCCAGGCCCAGGCCCAGGCCCAGGCCCAGGCCCAGGCCCAGGCCCAGGGCCCAGGCCCAGGCCCAGGCCCAGGCCCAGGCCCAGGCCCAGGCCCAGGCCCAGGCCCAGCCCAGCCCAGGGGCCCAGGCCCAGGCCCAGGCCCAGGCCCAGGCCCAGGCCCAGGCCCAGGCCCAGGCCCAGGCCCAGGCCCAGGCCCAGGCCCAGGCCTAGGCCCAGGCCCAGGCCCAGGCCCAGGCCCAGGCCCAGGGCCCAGGCTCAGGCCCAGGCCCAGGGCCAGGCCCAGGCCCAGGCCCAGGCCCAGGCCCAGGCCCAGGCCCAGGCCCAGGCCCAGGCCCAGGCCCAGCCCAGGCCCAGGCCCAGGCCCAGGCCCAGGCCCAGGCCCAGGCCCAGGCCCAGGCCCAGGCCCAGGCCCAGGCTCAGGCCCAGGCCCAGGCCCAGGCCCAGGCCCAGGCCCAGGCCCAGGCCCAGGCCCAGGCCCAGGCCCAGGCCCAGGCCCAGGCCCAGGCCCAGGCCCAGGCCCAGGCCCAGGCCCAGGCCCAGGCCCAGGCCCAGGCCCAGGCCCAGGCCCAGGCCCAGGCCCAGGCCCAGGCCCAGGCCCAGGCCCAGGCCCAGGCCCAGGCCCAGGCCCAGGCCCAGGCCCAGGCCCAGGCCCAGGCCCAGGCCCAGGCCCAGGCCCAGGCCCAGGCCCAGGCCCAGGCCCAGGCCCAGGCCCAGGCCCAGGCCCAGGCCCAGGCCCAGGCCCAGGCCCAGGCCCAGGCCCAGGCCCAGGCCCAGGCCCAGGCCCAGGCCCAGGCCCAGGCCCAGGCCCAGGCCCAGGGCCCAGGCCCAGGCCCAGGCCCAGGCCCAGGCCCCCAGGCCCAGGCCCAGGCCCAGGCCCAGGCCCAGGCCCAGGCCCAGGCCCAGGCCCAGGCCCAGGCCCAGGCCCAGGCCCAGGCCCAGGCCCAGGCCCAGGCCCAGGCCCAGGCCCAGGCCCAGGCCCAGGCCCAGGCCCAGGCCCAGGCCCAGGCCCAGGCCCAGGCCCAGGCCCAGGCCCAGGCCCAGGCCCAGGCCCAGGCCCAGGCCCAGGCCCAGGCCCAGGCCCAGGCCCAGGCCCAGGCCCAGGCCCAGGCCCAGGCCCAGGCCCAGGCCCAGGGCCCAGGCCCAGGCCCAGGCCCAGGCCCAGGCCCAGGCCCAGGCCCAGGCCCAGGCCCAGGGCCAGGCCCAGGCCCAGGCCCAGGCCCAGGCCCAGGCCCAGGCCCAGGCCCAGGCCCAGGCCCAGGCCCAGGCCCAGGCCCAGGCCCAGGCCCAGGCCCAGGCCCAGGCCCAGGCCCAGGCCCAGGCCCAGGCCCAGGCCCAGGCCCAGGCCCAGGCCCAGGCCCAGGCCCAGGCCCAGGGCCCAGGCCCAGGCCCAGGCCCAGGCCCAGGCCCAGGCCCAGGCCCAGGCTCAGGCCCAGGCCCAGGCCCAGGCCCAGGCCCAGGCCCAGGCCCAGGCCCAGGCCCAGGCCCAGGCCCAGGCCCAGGCCCAGGCCCAGGCCCAGGCCCAGGCCCAGGCCAGGCCCAGGCCCAGGCCCAGGCCCAGGCCCAGGCCCAGGCCCAGGCCCAGGCCCAGGCCCAGGCCCAGGCCCAGGCCCAGGCCCAGGCCCAGGCCCAGGCCCAGGCCCAGGCCCAGGCCCAGGCCCAGGCCCAGGCCCAGGCCCAGGCCCAGGCCCAGGCCCAGGCCCAGGCCCAGGCCCAGGCCCAGGCCCAGGCCCAGGCCCAGGCCCCCAGGCCCAGGCCCAGGCCCAGGCCCAGGCCCAGGCCCAGGCCCAGGCCCAGGCCCAGGCCCAGGCCCAGGCCCAGGCCCAGGCCCAGGCCCAGGCCCAGGCCCAGGCCCAGGCCCAGGCCCAGGCCCAGGCCCAGGCCCAGGCCCAGGCCCAGGCCCAGGCCCAGGCCCAGGCCCAGGCCCAGGCCCAGGCCCAGGCCCAGGCCCAGGCCCAGGCCCAGGCCCAGGCCCAGGCCCAGGCCCAGGCCCAGGCCCAGGCCCAGGCCCAGGCCCAGGCCCAGGCCCAGGCCCAGGCCCAGGCCCAGGCCCAGGCCCAGGGCCCAGGCTTCAGGCCCAGGCTCAGGCCCAGGCCCAGGCCCAGGCCCAGGCCCAGGCCCAGGCCCCCAGGCCCAGGCCCAGGCCCAGGCCCAGGCCCAGGCAGGCCCAGGCCCAGGCCCAGGCCCAGGCCCAGGCCCAGGCCCAGGCCCAGGGCCAGGCCCAGGCCCAGGCCCAGGCCCAGGCCCAGGCCCAGGCCCAGGCCCAGGCCCAGGCCCAGGCCAGGCCCAGGCCCAGGCCCAGGCCCAGGCCCAGGCCCAGGCCCAGGCCCAGGCCCAGGCCCAGCCCAGGCCCAGGCCCAGGCCCAGGCCCAGGCCCAGGCCCAGGCCCAGGCCCAGGCCCAGGCCCAGGCCCAGGCCCAGGCCCAGGCCCAGGCCCAGGCCCAGGCCCAGGCCCAGGCCCAGGCCCAGGCCCAGGCCCAGGCCCAGGCCCAGGCCCAGGCCCAGGCCCAGGCCCAGGCCCAGGCCCAGGCTCAGGCCCAGGCCCAGGCCCAGGCCCAGGCCCAGGCCCAGGCCCAGGCCCAGGCCCAGGCCCAGGCCCAGGCCCAGGCCCAGGCCCAGGCCCAGGCCCAGGCCCAGGCCCAGGCCCAGGGCCAGGCCCAGGCCCAGGCCCAGGCCCAGCCCAGGCCCAGGCCCAGGCCCAGGCCCAGGCCCAGGCCCAGGCCCAGGCCCAGGCCCAGGCCCAGGCCCAGGCCCAGGCCCAGGCCCAGGCCCAGGCCCAGGCCCAGGCCCAGGCCCAGGCCCAGGCCCAGGCCCAGGCCCAGGCCCAGGCCCAGGCCCAGGCCCAGGCCCAGGCCCAGGCCCAGGCCCAGGCCCAGGCCCAGGCCCAGGCCCAGGCCCAGGCCCAGGCCCAGGCCCAGGCCCAGGCCCAGGCCCAGGCCCAGGCCCAGGCCCAGGCCCAGGCCCAGGCCCAGGCTCAGGCCCAGGCCCAGGCCCAGGCCCAGGCCCAGGGCCCAGGCCCAGGCCCAGGCCCAGGGCCCAGGCCCAGGCCCAGGCCCAGGCCCAGGCCCAGGCCCAGGCCCAGGCCCAGGCCCAGGCCCAGGCCCAGGCCCAGGCCCAGGCCCAGGCCCAGGCCCAGGCCCAGGCCCAGGCCCAGGCCCAGGCCCAGGCCCAGGCCCAGGCCCAGGCCCAGCCCAGCCCAGGCCCAGGCCCAGGCCCAGGCCCAGGCCCAGGCCCAG